>JAJAGP010003122.1:0-83820 GCA_025084515.1 Ancistrus triradiatus
ACATCCTTACTTGTAGCTTTTTAGGACAGGTTTGAGCCTGTTTTCCGTCTATCTGTTTGTCTGGCTGTCTGTCTATCCAATGACAGTGTAAATTATAATATAATCTGACATATCTTGACAGAGAGACTAGATTTCGAGTGGGTTTTCATTTGGAAGCTGTTGTAATGGGAAGAAAACTTGTGGCAGTTATTTTGGATAAATTTAGACTGGTTGTCACCAACTCTGAATGTATTCTGCTGGACTGTCAGAGCAGGCTCAGAGACAACACTAACTGCTCTCTGTGTGTAAGCTCAGAGTCGAGCTTATTACTTGGGAGAGAAGAGAGACTTCACGATGATCAGGACCAATTATGCTCTCTTAAACTCCTGGCTACGATGATTTTGTTCTGCAAGTTGTGCCTCCAAAATGAAGAAAGACAGAACATGGCCTATATTAAAGCTATATTAAAATTAGATTTCATGCATATTATACTTTACAGGTATAAGACGCCCATCCAGTCAACATGTGTTCTCTTTAACATCCGAGATCTTAAGAACTATAATAGGAAACAAAGATATGCATTACAGTGGGACCTCGGTTCTCAACGTTAATTCGTTCCAGAAGTTGTCGAGTGGCAAAAACGATGAATATTGACCAAATTTTTCCCATAAGGAATAATGTAAATTAAATGAATCCGTTCCAGATCCCCAGAAAATCCTCATTGTATAAGGCATTATATGCATTAATTGAGTTGTACTGTACAGGTGCTCCCTGATTTTTGATGGGGATATGTTCTAACAAATCCGTCATAAATTAAATGGTTCATGAACAGGGGAGTTTATCGAGTGTTTGGTAGGGTGGTCTATACTGTATAATAGCGGAGCCTATGATAAGTAATGATAAGCAAGTTAATGTTTAAAACACTTACATTAACCTACAGATGGCCAAAATCATAACACAAAGCTAATTTTATAATAAAGTGTTGAGAATCTCATGTAATTTAGTGAGTAATGGCTTGAAAGTGAAAAGTAAAACCAAAACACTTACTCTATTGGTGAACTCTGGGTGCTAGTATAGCTGCTAATACTAACTGCAGCCTGTGTTCTGGAGGAGTCAGGTCACGATTTCTCTTTTGGTTGGCTGTCAATACTAACCTTTTTAGGATCCATGGAGATGTAATTGCACTAAGAATACAGTACTGTAGATCCCAGAAGTTGAATCTCTACATCTGGACATAAGCTTTTGTGGGAGAAACATTTCGTCACTCATCTAAGTGACTTCTTCAGTCTCTGAGAAGAAACGTTTCTCCCACAAAACCTTATGTCCAGATGAAGAGATTCAACTTCTGGGATTTTCTTACCTGGATTATTGAGCATGCATCAAGACAGTACTGTAGATGTAAAAATAATGTAAAACACAAGAAGTCAGCAATGGCTATTGTGAATCTGAATCACTGAATCACTGTGTACTGAATCGTGAATCATGAACCAAGTTTTGGTTGAAACGAGTTGCGTGGCTCGGCTGATACAAGTTTAAGCAAGTGCGCAGAGTACCGAGCAAACGACGAGAACCGAGACAAATTTTTCAGGTCAACATGCGTCTAGAACCAAATTAAATGATTTCTGAGGGGGTCGAGAACCGAGGAACCACTGTATATACAGATACTGTATATATCGATGTATAAATGACAGGAAACTAGTATAAGCGAACTCTTGCGATACCTGCTGACAGAAAAGGGAATCGCAGTCAGAAAACAACAACGTTCCTTTCGTTTTCATGAACGACTACTGAATTGTACAATACTGTACCAAAGGTTTTCATATTGTGTTCGAATTAATATTGTTTAAAATAAAACACTATGTGCAAAGTACCTAAACTCTTGTCTGAGTAATGTCTCACAGAGCATAAAGCAAACATTAAAATGCGCATACCTGCAATGGGTATATGCGTAATACTGTCAGGAAAAGATCCTTTATATGCCATGTGTACAATTTGGTTATATACTGTAAATAACTAAAGTACAATAGAGGCCACTGCAGAGTTATGTAGCCTACAAGCAATCTACAAAACAGAGAAGTATTCCATAGAGAAGATTGTAACAAATATGAACTTTGATTGACAGAATATAGAAACCTTCCATAAATATCAGAGTGAAATATAGGCTACAGTAACATCTAAGGAAAAAGCAATTCATTATAGATTAAGGTACAAGTACTATTTTTAATTAATTATAGCATATTTATAGTAATAAGAGGACATCTTGTCACTGCAGATAGTGTTGCTAAGGCAGTGGGCAACATCTATTTTACTGTGTAGTGTCATTGTTACGAAACAGACCTGAATCTGGATGCCAACTGAACAGTCGAGGCAGTACTGGTGAAGAAAAACTCCCTGGGATGCTTAAGGAAGAAAAATTGAGAGGAATAAGGCTCAAATGGGAGACAAGATGAGGCAAGCCCTTGTGTCGCCCAATACACTGAAAAAAGCTGTTTTGTGTGAGTTACATACAACACGTTATGAATAAGAGTCGTGATGAGAGAACTAAACAGTTTTAGTTAGTCATTCGGTTCTGTGAAGTGGAAGTCTCGAGTCTATGCATTTAACAGGAATAAACATCAGACATTAAGTCAGACCTTTTACTCCTGGTAAAATTGTTACTTCTGTTCTGTTCTAACATGAAAATGAACTGTGACCAAATGGAAGATCACTTAGAATCCAAATCAGTGCAAATTCATTTATTTACCCAAAGAAATTTTCGCAAAGCAGCTAAACAGAGAGCTGAGTGAAGGCCCAAAATGAGCACACCAAAGGACATGGTGTCAAGAATAAACTTAAGCGGTAACCAGGCTTAAATTGCTGATCCTAACTGATCCAGCACAAGGCTCAAGACTGGAACCAACCCCAGAAGGGTGTCGGTCCATCACAGCACAGGCAGGACTCTAACACTTATAGAGAGGTATTGTTTGTTTGTTTATTTGGTATATTTAACGTTGCTATCAGCATCAGTGGGGATTTCAGCAACACACACAAGGTTACCTCAAGACTAGTCATATATATGCCAATTTAGAGCAACCAATTAACACATGTCTTTGGACTGTGGGAGAAAACCAGAGTATCCAGAGTAAACCCAGACAGACATGGGGAGGATATGCAGACTCCACACAGAAAGGACCCAGGGTCTTCTGTGAGGCGGTGGTGCTACCGACCGAGCTGCCGTGTCACCCCCAAAGAATGTGGTATGAAGCCGGAGTTTCCAGAGGAAACCCACATAGATTTAAACCAGGGACCTTTGACCCAGCATATCTCCATCTGAAAAGTATAGCAACATACATCTGCCACTTTATTACGTACACCTTGCAAGTACCTGCTCGGACCCCCTTTAGCCATCAGAACTGCCTTAATTCTTCATGGAAACATTTCTCAGAGATTTTGGTCCATATTGACTTGATAGTATCACACAGTTGCTGCAGATTTGTCCCATGGCACATCCATGAGGTGAATCTCCTGTTCCACTACATCCCAAAGGTGATCTATTGGATTGAGATCTGGTGACTGTGGAGGCTATTCAAGTACAGTGAATTCATTGTCATGTTCAAGAAACCAGTTTGAGACGATTTGTGACAAAGCATGCAGAAGATGGTACACTGTGGTCATAAAGGCAACTAAATTAGTCGTGGTCAGCAACAATCCACAGGTAGGTTGCGGCATTTAAACAATGCTCTGTTGGCATTAAGGGGCCCAATGTGTGGCAAGAAAATATCCCCACCAGCAGCCTGAACAGGATGAATCCATGCTTTCATGTTGTTTCTGACCCTACCATCTGAATGTCGCAGCAGAAATTGAAACTCATCAGACCAGGCAATGTTTTTCCAATCTTCTGCTGTCCAGTTTTGGTGAGCCAGTGCGAATTGTAGCCTCACTTGCCTGATCTTAGCTGACAGGAATGGTACCTGGTGGGGTCTTCTTGCTGCAATAGCCCATATGCTTCCAGGTTCGATGTGTTGCATTCAGAGATGCTCTTCTTCGTACCTCGCATACCTTGTAAAGACTGGTTATTTGAGTTACTGTTGCCTTTCTTTCAGCTTGAACCTGTCTGGCTATTCTCCTATGACCTCTGGCAACAACAAGGCAGTCCTCCTCCCATGGACCATTCTGTGTAAACCCTAGATGGCAGTTTCTGAAATACTCTGACCAGCCTGTCTAGCACCAACAACCATGCCACATTCATAGTCACTGAAATCAACTTTCTTCCTCATTCTCGATGCTTGGATTGAACTTCAGCATGTGTGGTGTTTCTGCCTTGTGATTGGCTGAGTAGATATTTATGCTAAAGCAGCTGAACAGGTGTACCTAATAAAGCGTTGGTGAGTGCATAAGGGAATTTTGTAAGGTGCAGAGAACTTTTTGAATGGTTTGACTAGATAATATTTATGACATGGGGCCCAACATCTGTGACCGCAGAAAAATACAGAGTGCATTGCATGGCTCGCTGTCTGATTGAGACTAAACTGCCTGCTCTCTCTCTCTCTCTCTCTCTCTCTCTCTCTCTCTCACACACACACACACACACACACACACACACACACACACACACACACACACACACACACACACACACACACACACACACACACACACGCCAACGCGCGCACGGACGACGAGGCAATGAGACTATGAGAGCCACGAAAGCGCAAGTTCTCTACTTTTCAGTACACTCTCCATCTGAGGAGGATACAGGTGGACTTTTTGCGCCAGCCATTCAAATAAAAGTTGGGTCATTTCTTTTGTGGGCTGAGGAGTTATCTAACGACTCTCTAGAATAAGAAAGCAAAGTGAAAACCTTCATGCCATGAACGCGACGCTGTTGAACGGCACGCTCTTCGCGCACGGCGCGCTGCTGAACGGCAGCCAGCAGGTGAGCGCATCGGACGGCTCAGGTACCGGCGGTGGCTCGCTGGTTCTGGAGCAGGACGAGCGCAAACTGTTCGTGACCAGAGCCGTGCAGATCGCCGTGCTGTGCGTGCTCTCGCTCACGGTCGTCTTCGGCATCTTCTTCCTCGGCTGCAACCTGATGATCAAGTCTGAGAGCATGATCAACTTTCTGGTGAAGGAGCGTCGACCGTCTAAAGAAGTGGAAGCGGTGATGATCGGACTCGGGTAGCGCACGTTTGCGGCGCTGAAGGGACAGTCGAGCGCGTCTGACGCGTCCGAGCGCGCCACGGTTGCTTGGGTGTCGTCCAGCCCGTGGATATGCAACGTCCAGAAAAATACCTGGAGACTTTCAAGTGTCTTTCTATTAAAAAAAAAAAAAAAAGATGAATCTCTAACTGTCACCTGGAATTTGCACGCTCGAGTTTGAAGAATGTATTGATGTCTGTTCATATTTGCGCATTTTCTTTTGGGTAGTTTTCTCCTATGACGTTGATCTTATTTGAGCCCGTTAGTTTAACTCTACAGTGAAAATGTTTACACGTTTTTTACCTCAAATGCACAAACGAACTTGCATATATACCCGAACGGATGGTAAACGTATTTGGATACATGTAGATACTAAACAAATAGTTGCACCTTCCCTTGTAATGGTTTTATATAGTACATGGAGTCGTTTATGTATTAATTTAACTATGCCTTCACATACGTAAGCACACATTTTATACATATTTAAAGTAGATTTACATCTATTTTCTCTCCGTGGGGGTATTTCCAAATGCATGCACCTGAATGACGTAAATGTAGCCTATGCATTTATTACCGTTGGTGGTATTTTGATTTAAAGACCTTTTCCTCCTTTCAGTGGGAGGAAAAATACTTTATTATTCTAAATATTTGCACGTTTTCGTACAAGTCTCTGGACGGTTCAGACTTGTAGCATGCTCAATGCTCCTTGTGTTCCCTGTTCTGTATTTTATTTTGGGGATGAAACCTTAGTGCTGCATGAAGTGTTTTGTACACAATGATGGAAACTTGAATTGTTGCAGCGTTGCGAATCAATTTTGTTCCTGTGTTTTCAGCTTTCCTTTCTTTTTGCAGTCCTTAGAAACATTTTTTTGTATGATTGTACATTTCCTGTCAGTTTCTTTACAGTTTTCTGTTCAATAAAACGAATTATTCTTATTATTGTTTAACAAAGTTTTGTGACTGATTAATTAACATTCCCCTTAATGTATGCAAATAACTGAAATAATGAAATAATTCTTACAAATGTAGATTTTCCATGAATTTAATTGCTCACTTTTTAAACCTATAAAAATCAACCAAACCAAGTACCAGACAACTGGAAGCAGACCTTGACTTGTCAATTTGAAACGTTAAGTTGGATCCAGGTAGAACGACAAGAACACCTCTATATAGCTGTAGTAACTCTTTATGTTGAATTCCCAGCTTGTGTTTTATGTAAATACAACTGGAATGCTGCACTTTTTTTTAAATAACAGCTTAAACGGGTGAAAAACTTACCAAACACTATATGAAAAAAAAGAAAAATGGAAGAGAAACTATGATAGAGTGCTAAAATAATATAGGCTGACTAGAGGATGTGTAAAGTTGGAATGCAGAAGCCAATATACAAGTACTATGACTTGTTGCTGAACCCTAGAGGAGTTACATTTTAAAACAGAACTCCTTGGATCATGGAGCAACAAGTAAGATGTAATTCACAAGATGATTTATTGATTGAATTCAAGCCAAACCTTTCTGTACTGAACCAGCACTGTAACTGAGTAATTATGTATGTTCAGAGCCGCAGGAAAGCTGGTGCCTAGCTGGCTACACAGGGCACAAGGCAGGAGCAACCCTAGACAGGGCGCCAATCCAAAGGACACATACACTCATACATTAGGGGCACTTTAAAGACACCAATTAACAGAACAAGCATGTCTTTTGGTCTGTGGGAGGAAACCGGAGTACCTGGAGAAAACCCACGTGGAAACGTGAAGGACTCCACACAAAAGACCCAGACCACTCCACCTGGGAATTGAACCCAGGACCCTCCTAATTATGCATGTCTTTGATTTGATTTTAACAAAGCACACAGCATTAAGCAGAAGCTTGAGCACAACTGGGCAAATTACTGGCCATGATTGGTTGATTTTCTAATTGGAAAAAGTTAACATAACAGCTACAGAGAACAAACTGAAATACTGATACATTTCTGCAACATTCATTGAACCATAAACAAGTGAACCACAATGAAATAAGACTGGATTTACCAAAACTACAACAACAAACAACAAAACCCCACACAAACAAACACAAACACCATAGTGGGTAATCTGGAAATCTGAAAAATCTCACTGTCTAATATGGTTTAAAATTCATGCATTAAAATTTCAACTCATAGAACTCTGATTTATTATTAGTGACTAATAGCATATTTCTTCTAAGCCTAACCATATCTTCTAATTAAACCAGACTCAAAAGAATTGTTGTAATTTTTTCAGTTGCAGTTCTTCATAAGCTTTATTTTGCAGCTCCTGTTTCTCAGAGGTATGTTGTGAGATCTTTTAGTTACATACAGCACTGCACAAATGTCTTAGGCCACCATTAGATTTGTGGTTTTAAAAATGTTATAATGACCCTATATAACATTGTTGATGATTAGACCCAAAAATTTCAAACTTGGATTCATCACTCACTCATACTCTTTTCTACTGATCTTTATCCCAGTCTTTCTTGGCTGCTACCCTTCCAAAAAGACCATTCCTGATCAAGTTTATTCTGATTTTAGAAGGTCCATCTTGGCATCCTGATGAAGCTTCCAGATGCTGCTATTGCTCAAGTGTACAGTGGTGCTTGAAAGTTTGAGAATCCTTTAGAATTTTCTATATATCTGCATAAATATGACCTAAAACATCATCAGATTTTCACACAAGTCCTGAAAGTAGATAAAGAGAACCCAGTTAAACAAATGAAACACAAATATTATACTTGGTCATTTATTTTTAGAGGAAAATAACCCCTCTTTACAGCAATAACTGCAACTAAACATTTCCTGTAACTGTTGATCAGTTCTGCACACCGGCTTGAAGGAATTTTAGCCCAATTCTCCATACAGCACAGCTTCAACTAAGGGATGTTGGTGGGTTTCCTCATTTCGAATGGATTAAGGTCATGAATTTCACTTGGCCATTCCAAAACATTAACGTTATTCTTCTTTAATCATTCTTTGGTAGAATGACTTGTTTGCTTAGCGTTGTTGTCTTTCTGCATGACCCACCTTCTCTTGAGATTCAGTTCATGGAGAGATGTCCTGAACTGATATAGAATTCTCTGATATAATTCAGAAGTCATTGCTCCATCAATGATGGCAAGCCATCCTGGCCCAGATGCAGCAAAACAGGCCCAAACCATGATACTACCACCACCATTTCACAGATGGGATAAGGTTTTTATGCTGGAATGCAGTGTTGTCCTTTCTCCAAACATAACGCTTTTCTTTTAAACCAAAAAGTTCTATTTTGGTCTCATCCATCCACAAAACATTCTTCCAATAGCCTTCTGGCTTGTCCATGTGATCTTTAGCAAACTGCAGGTGAGCAGCAATGTTCTTCTTGGAGAGCAGTGGCTTTCTCCTTGCAGCCCTGCCATGCACACCATTGTTGTTCAGTGTTCTTCTGATGGTGGACTCATGAACATTAACATTAGCCAATGTGAGAGAGGCCTTCAGTTGCTTAGAAGTTACCTTGTGACGTTGCCAACTATTACACGCCTTGCTCTTGGAGTGATCTTTGTTGGTCGACCACTCCTGGGGAGGGTAACAATGGTCCTTGATTTCCTCCATTTGTACACAATCTGTCTGACTGTGGATTGGTGGAGTCCAAACTTTTTAGAGATGGTTTTGTAACCTTTTCCAGCCTGATGAGCATCAACAACTCTTTTCTGAGATCTTTAGAAATCTCCTTTGTTCGTGCCATGATACACTTCCACAAACGTGTTGTGAAAACAGACTTTGATAGATCCCTGTTCTTTAAATAAAACAGGGTGCCCACTCACACCTGATGGTCATCCCATTGATTGAAAACACCTGACTCAAATTTCACCTTCAAATGAACTGCTAATCCTAGAGGTTCACATACTTTTACCACTCACTAATATGTAATATTGGATCATTTTCCTCAATAAATAAATGACCAAGTATAATATTTTTGTCTTATTTGTTTAACTGGGTTCTCTTTATCTACTTTTAGGACTTGTGTGAACATCTGATGATGTTTTAGGTCACGTTTATGCAGAAATATAGAAAAGTCTAAAGGGTTCACAAACTTCCAAGCACCACTGTAGGGGGAGAAATTTCTTGTATTTTATAGTTGTATTCTAATACAGAGACTGAGAAAGAATTGACTGTTATTAACTGCTTTATGTACAGAATTAGAGATTTACCTCTGAATTAGAGAATTCTCCAAAAGTCAGATGTTCCAAACAAGCAGGTGAGCTCAGAAGTGTGAACTGTAGTTCAATTGAAAAAGATCTGTTCTTACCCTGTTCAAAATGAATTGATAGGCATTAGGAGGAGATTTGTAGAGATATATGAAGCGGGAAACGGTTACAAAAGCAATTTGAGGTAGTCATCAGTCTACAATAACAGCAATGAGCTAGAAATTGGAATGCATTCTGTACTGTCGCAGCTTAAGAGTGGGTGTCCAGCAGAGATCATGCCAAGCGATAGAAAATGGATGCAACTGTTGAGAAAACACTTCCTTAGTCATATGCACATAAATAACACATGCAAATGAACATATTCTACTTTTACTCGAATGGTTTTGCTAATATATTGCAATGCATTTGATTTTCATTTGGCTGAGTTAAACCAGTGTCTTAAAAGGTTTCATGTTCAATTACATAATTCAAAAGACGCACAATTCCCACACAATGCCATATCTAGATATTCTTCACTATAAGCCTAGCAATAAATAGCTGATTCTGCATCAGCTTGCTATCAGGCTCATTCCTTCTTCCACTTTGAAAAACTCATTTAAGAAACTACATCCTATCTCCAGTATCTGTTTTCCACTGCTCATCCTTTACATGTTCTTTTATAACCTTTGTCTTCTCCTGTTCCACTCTCATTGCTCTGTCTGATCTGATTCTCTTCTGTCTCCTGCCTTGTTCGCTCTTATTGCCTGTACTTTCACCCTTCCTGCGCCCTCCTTTGTTCTCTGGTCTATCCATTTCCTCTTAGCCATCCCTTTTCGTCCCTCTCTAAATTTCCACCTACTTTAAAATGATGTCACTTGGAACTGAGGCTGACCATACACTAGATGACCGAAAAGATTCTCAAGAGATTTTTTAAAAGAAGTCTAGTCTGACACCCTCTCACATCTACAGATTTATTGTTGCAGAGTAGTCCCAGACTGAGTTTGCAAAGACTGTGAATTTTGCATTTCACTAACTGCAAGACTGCAACTAATAATTCCTTTGAAATGATTTCCATCATGCAATTGGAGAAAACAACATATACTGATATTTCATATACCTGCTATTTCCCTTCTCAAGGACATTACATTAATAGATAATTAATATATTTAACTGTAAACAACATTTTATTATTGAGCAAAGTGTTCTGCACAGTAATGCAATACATATGTGACTGAGAAATTTTGTATATTATATATATAATCTATACACAATCTATAAATAGTCTATATGTAGTCTATATAATATAATATAATATAATATATAATATATATAAGGGTTTGGGAGCCCTTAAGAATTTTCTATATTCCTGCATAAATATGACCTAAAACATCATCAGATTTTCACAAAAGTACTAAAAGTAGATCAAGAGAACCCAGTTAAACAAATGAGACAAAATAATTATACTTGGTCATTTATTTATTGAGGAAAATGATCCAATATTACATATTATTGAGTGGCAAAAGTATGTGAACCTTTGTTTTCAGTATCTGGTGTGACCCCCCTGTGCAGCAATAACTGCAACTAAACGTTTCCTGTAACTGTTGATCAGTCCTGCACACTGGCTTGGAGGAATTTTAGCCCATTCCTCCGTACAGAACAGCTTCAGCTCTGGGATGTTGGTGGGTGGGGTTCCTCACATTAACTGCTCTCTTCAGGTCCTTCCACAACAATTTGATTGGATTAAGGTCAGGACTTGGCCATTCCAAACATGATACTTTATTCTTCTGTAACCATTCTTTGGTTAGAACGGCCATGGACAGATGTCCTGACACTTTCCTTTAGAATTCTCTGATATAATAAAAAATTAATTATTCCATCAGTGATGTCAAGCTTTCCTGGCCCAGATGCAGCAAAACAAGCACAAACCATGATACTTCCACCACCATGTTTCACAGACGGGATAAGGTTCTCATGTTGGAAAACAGTGTTTTCCTTTCTCCAAACATAATACTTTTCTTTTAAACAAAAAAGTTCTATTTTGGCCTCCTTCATCTACAAAACATTCTTCCAATGGCCTTCTGGCTTATCCACGTGATCTTTAGCAAACTGCAGACGATTAACAATGTTCTTTTGGAGAGCAGTGGATTTCTCCCTGTAACCCTGCCATGCACACCATTGTTGTTCAGTGTTCTTCTGATGGTGGACTCATGAACATTAACATTAGCCAATGTGAGAGAGGCCTTCAGTTGCTTAGAAGTTACCCTGTGGTCCTTTGTGACCTCGCCAACTATTACACGCCTTGCTCTTGGAGTGATCTTTGTTGGTCGACCACTCCTGGGGAGGGTAACAATGGTCTTGAATTTCCTCCATTTTTACACAATCTGTCTGACTGTGGATTGGTGGAGTCCAAACTCTTTAGACATGGTTTTGTAACCTTTTCCAGCCTCATCGACAACTTTTTTTCTGAGGTCCTCAGAAATTTCCTTTGTTCTTGCCATGATACACTTCCCACAAACGTGTTGTGAAAGAGCAGACTTTGATAGATCCCTGTTCTTTAAATAAAACAGGGTGCCCACTCCACACCTGATTTGCATTCCCATTGATTGAAAACACCTGACTCTAATTTCACCTGCAAATGAACTGGTAATCCTAGAGGTTTCACATACTTTTGCCACTCACTAAATAGGTAATATTGGATCACTTTCTTCCATAAATAAAATGACCAAGTAAATATTTTTGTCTCATTTGTTTAAACGGATTCGCTTTATTTAACTTTGAGTGTAAAGTATATATATATATATATATATATATATATATATATATATATATATATATATATATATATATATATATATATGGTCATTATACCATTGCTAAAACTACAAATCTAATGGTGGCTTATAGGACTTTTGCATAGTACTTAATGTGTCATTCGTCTAATTCCATTTCTTTTAAGAAACCCTAGCAGAAACATATGTGACCAAGTTGATACATAAATGAGATACAAAGGAGAATCACCATCAAGTTTCCTGAGCTTGGAAAGAGCAACCATTAAGCAGTAATATTTCCTACAGGAAGCTGTTACTGTTGCCCTTGAGATAGACTCTTAAGGGCTTTGCTCAACTGGGAGTCGCTCTGGATAAGGTCAGCTGCCTGACTCTGTAAATACATCTTCTCTATGAACTATCATTGCTGATGCATGCTATTAATTATAAATCAACCTACTATGACTCATGTGCAGGTGTGAAAGCACAAGGGGAGCAGCAGAATTTACATTTTGTGATGCTGTGACAAAATTATTGTGGGGAAACTGGATGATAGGAAACTGGCCAAGCTAGAATACATGTTATGCCATCCAACACTGTGGGCATAATTCAACTCATTGTTAGTTATGAAACTCCCATATGCTGTCTGCTGCATCTGTTTAAAATATGCCAGCGTTTAATTATGCCAAATAGGGCGGGGAGCCATAGTGCTCTTAAAAGACATTGTTAACACAGTGTGCAAAATAAACAGAAAGCACATTTTATATGTAGTGCTTTCCCATAACTCCTTTGTTCTCTGGTAAATATGCACTGAATTACAATGATGTAAAAGTTTTGCATTGTGCATGAAGTACGTATTAAAGACAGCACTTGTGGTGGTGTGAACTTGAGTGTGTCCCCGACTTTGTGAGTGTGGTACCATCGGTGGCTCCCAGCATGCAATGAATGTCCGGCATGCCAGTTTAGTTTATTTTTAGTGCTTAAAGAATCATTGTTAATGTTCTGAGTGTGTATTTGTCTATAATGAACATATATAATTAGTCTCCCTATTAACCACAAAATACAGGAAATGTATATGCAGTATTAAAAAAAGAAAAAGAACCCAGAAAAAAACAGCTTCTATAGGTTAGAGTGGCAAGTATTTAGTGTGACCTTCCCTCACACTTGAGCACTAGCAGCATCTGGCAGCTTCAACAGGATACCAAGTTGACCCTTCTACAGTCTGAAAAGCTTGACCAAGAAATGTTCTTTTTAGATGGGTAGCAGCCAAGAAACTACTTTTTTGGAAGAGAAACAGGGTGAAAAGGTTAAGACATGCTAAAGCTCACAGAAACTGTAATGAAGATCATTGTAGAGCATTATGGTGTGAGGAATCCAATCATCGACAATATGTTATATATGGTCATTATACTATTGTTAAACAAGTAGATCCAATAATGGCCTAAGACTTTCGCACAGTACTGTATATACATTCATTGACAAACAAACAAAACGCACCCACATAGAAATGTCGGATTGCTGCCTTTGTTTACAGTGGTATCATGAACAAGTAACCTGGACTGCTATGGACTTTATCCATATCAACTTTAGAAACAAATTCAGGTTTTGTTTGAGATCAGATGACAATTGAGATCAAGTATGGAGGCCTCGTGGTGAGCGCTTTGATCCTGTCTGTGTGGTGGAGCGACACTGTCCCAGCTGCTGGTGTGATGATTTGGGGACCCATCGCATTTGACAGTTTGTCACCCCTAGTAGTGATACGAGGGGCACTAACATCTCAGCGATATGTGTAGGCACATGTATTGCCTCTCATGGCATGGCACTTTTCAGTAGGATAATGCTCACCCACACACAGCAAGGGATTCCCAGGAATATCTCAGCCAGACTGCAACAATTCCTTGGCCTGCCCAGTAGCCAGATTTATCACCAATCGAGCATTTATGAGGCCAGCTGGGATGCCAGCTACATATAATAGAGAGAACTATTCACCTGTAGTGAACAGAACTTGTAAGGGTCATAAACTATTTTGGACTCTCATATATATTGCCCCAATAATGTGTGGAAATTACTTGTTGCATAAACACACATATCGTCACACGTGATAATAGCTTGCACATCCTGATTCTAACAGAAATACCAAATAAAACAAATACTTCTGATTAAAAATGTGTAATTCTGGTAATCTATTGTGTATACTGTTGTTCTGAAGGTGACACTTTGGCAGCCCTTTTTCAGAAATGTCCTAATGAAATGCTGCACAACTGATCCTCAAACAGTCAGACTCCAAACTCAACCATGGCCAAGACCAAAGAGCTGTCGAAGAACACCAGGAAGAAAATTGTAGACCTGCACCAGGCTGGGAAGAGTGAATCTACAATAGGCAAGCAGGCTGGTGTGAATAAATCAACTGTGGGAGCAATTGTAAGAAAACGGAAGACATACAAGGGAATTGATAATCTCCCTCGATCCCTCGATCAAACCTCATGCTTTGGGGCTGTTTTTCTGCAGAGGAGACAGGACGACTGATCCGTGTTAAGGGAAGAATGAACGGGACCATGTACCGTGAGATTTTAAGCCAAAACCTCCTTCCATCAGTGAGAGCATTGAAGATGGAACGTGGCTGGGTCTTCCAGCATGACAATGATCCCAAACACAGCGCTCGGGCAACAAAGGAGTGGCTCCGTAAAAAAGCATTTCAAGGTCCTGGAGTGGCCTCCAGTCTCCAGACCTCAACCCCATAGAAAATTTGTGGAGGGAGTTGAAAGTCCGTGTTGCCCAGCGACAGCCCCAAAACATCACTGCTCTAGAGGAGATCTGCATGGAGGAATGGGCCAAAATACCAGCTACAGTGTGTGCAAACCTGGTGAAGACTTACAGGAAACGTTTGACCTCTGTCATTGCCAACAAAGGTTATGTTACAAAGTATTGAGCTGAACTTTTGTTATTGACCAAATACTTATTTTCCACCATATTTTAGAATTAATTTTTTTTAATCCTACAATGTGATTTCCTGGATTTGTTTCTCATTTTGTCTCTCATAGCTGAAGTGTATCTATGAATAAATTACAGACCTCTCTCATCTTTCTAAGTTGGAGAACTTGCACGATCAGCGGCTGACTAAATATTTTGCCCCACTGTAGCTACAAAAATCTCTAATTTCATCTTCAAATTAACTTCAAATTTAACCCCACTGATACTGTATATAATATTGGAACAGTTTCCTGAATAAATAAATGACCAAGTACATTTTTGTCTCATTTGTTTACTTGAGACTTTCTCTCTTTGTAGTGCAACAATTACAGACTGTAGTCCATCTGTTTCTCTACATACTCTTTAGTCCCCTTTACTCTGTTCTCTAATGGTCAGGACCCCCACAGATGAGGTATTATTTTTTGTGGTGGATTATTCTCAGCAATGCAGTGACACTGATGTATTGGTGGTGTGTTTATGTGTGTTGTGCTGGTATGAGTGGATCAGACAGCATTGCTAATGGGGATTTTCAACATTGTGCACTCTGTTATTCATCCTCTAATCCTTCATCAGTGGTCAGAGAATGCTGCCCGCAGAGTGCTGGTGGCTGGACATTTTTGGTTGGTGGACTATTTTCAGTCTAGCAGTGACACTGGGGTGATTAAAGCCTCAGAAGTACTTCTGTGTACAATCCACTAAATAGTACATGATCTGTGGGGGTCCTGATCATTAGATAACAGAGTAAAGGGGACTAACGAACAGATGGAGAAACAAATGGGGTACAGTCTGTAATTGTAGAACTACACGGTAAGTGGAATTTGATCAAATGGCAATTGAGAGTAGAAACAAGGAGGTGTATCTAATAAAGTGATCGGTGAGTATATATACACACAGTGTATGCAGCATTCTTTATGTGGACTGTTATTATATGATCAGTGAACTCAATGCAATTCTATTTATTGCAGATAATTAACTGTTTCATGTTTCTCTCAGAACTACTTATTTTCCTTAGTAGGCTCACATGCTGTAGTAAAACACGTTCTTTCTATCAGTGTTGCCATTGATTGAGATGGAAAACTTCAGGTTCATATTGATTGAGTCCAGTGTAAACCGGATTCAATGTTTGTTAGAGGTAGTTAATCATAGCAAGGTTATACTCGAGGTAATCACAAACCTTAAAAAAATTCTTACATCCCCCAAGTTCTGGCTCCTTGCTATTGATATGGTTAGAAACGGTCCTGAAAGGTGATGAATTAATAATCCTCTCTGGTCAGCTCACCATTAACCAGTAAAAATGAACGATATCTCATGGCTCACCTTGCTACTTTGTCGTTGTACTCATCAACTGTTTTCCTCAGATAAAAAAGGATTGAAGTGATGATCAGATGTGTGGGATGGCTGTACTGTCAGAGACGTGGTCCAGCAATGTGCTAACGTGTGTTATATTTAGTTCGACTCCATCGCATTGCTGAGGATCTAGTTGCATTTCTGAAGTGAAATAGGAAATAGATACACAATAGCAATAGGACCCAATGTACAGTATGCGCATATTATTATACTGCGCAAGTAAAACTGTTACAACAGTCAATGTTAGAAAGTTCCATTTTTCCATCAGACGCTTAACCAGTGAATGATAACACAATGCCAATACGCAACACAAGAACTGACTCATCAGGTGGGTGTCAAGAGTACACTTACACAGCAGCGACATAATAAGATAATAAGGAGTTATTTCACTCTCACACACACTACACATTACACTAAGTAAGTTAAAGCAACCCTTAAGGATTTCATTGTATTGCATTTTTTACTTTCTCGTTACTGCAAACCTGTTGTCTGCAGAAACGCCAGCAGCATGCTGTCAGGTGAGGAAATTGGAAGCAGAAAAGATACATGGACTAAAAAGAGATGACAGGGCAAGGAAGAGGCAGAGATGGTATCCCCAGACAAAGGTGGATTTGTAAAATATTTTTAAGGGGGTCGAACATGTATATGACAAGCACCTGTAAGGTGGATGCTGTAATTTTGGTTACTATAAACAATGTTAAAGTGTAGTTGAAATATTTACTTTGGAGCTCAGATAAAAACCTTTTAAGACCTTTCCATATACAGTATAGTCATGCGGCGTTTAATGACCACATTTTGGAAAAACAGATGAGTTACATATAACACGGAAGATCCGCAAGCTGAAAGACTCAACTCAATGAGGGACTGGAGCCAGTTTATTATAGTTACAGCTAAGAGAGGGAATATACAGGTAGTGGAGGAACAAAACAAGTACGTACTATCACACAATAGGACAGACACATACCACTAAAACAATGTTCAGCTTGTTACAAATAAGTACTCGAAAGACATGCTCACAATACACGAGTTACTTTCAACAAGAAAGTCTTCAAAACACATCAGGAGTTAGAACAGTCTCTTGTCAAACGTGAGCTGACAAGCTCTGCCGGGAAGGTAGGAGCTTTCAATTAAAGGTGGGACTTCGCTCTTTTAACATCCCTACTCTGTTCGTGGAAAATCTGAAGCACTGAATTGGCTTGTGTGACCAGCTGGGAAGGAAAAGCAAAAAGCCACTGCACTAAGTGCAAACAACCAATCATAATATGCTTCCAGTACATAAATAAGCCAAGACACGTATTTCCGGGCTATAAGCACCACCGGGTTATAAGGCGCAATTCAACGATCGAATGCTAACGGATCGATTTTCCTACTAAAGGCACCGGGTTAAAGGACGCATTATTAAATGAAAACAAAAACTCTTTAAGTTCCGTCGGAAGATCAGTTTAGTCTTTAACTGGGCCAGGGAGTCTTCTTGCATCCTCAACTTCCGTAATTGATTCGTTAATGTTGAATTCTCTCGCAGCTGCTCTATGTCCATGTTGTACTGCGTGACTGATAGCGCTGTGTTTGAAATCCGCTTCGAAAATGAATGAATGAATGCACGTACCCTAATGCTGAAGCACATACCGTATTACTCCGCGATGCTGCGCACTACGGTGGCCGTAAGCTTCGTAACGTACCAAGACCGTGCTAAAACATTTTGACAGATTTATGAGCGCCATGTACCATCTACAATCGGTTCTAGGTCAGAAAGCTCAACCAGAATTAATTCATACATTAGGCACACCGCATTTTTAGCGCACTGTCAATTTGGAGGAGAAAATTAAAGGATTTGAAGTGCGCCTTATGGTACAAAAAATACGGGTAGGGGGTACAGGAAATCCATAAAATTATTAAGAAAAATATGGTAATTGGGGTTCAGCAGCGCTCTACAGTGTTTTTGTTATTTTGAGGCTGTTTAAAAAATTTATTATTTTTTTTGCCTGCCATTAAAGCAAACAGACGTTGATCGGATGGACCTTAAATGGCACAAACCTGTATTTCTGCATAAACATGGCCTAAAACATCCAATTTTCACACAAGTCCTAAAAGCAGAAAAGTAGTACTCAAGAAATCAGGCAACATGGCAGCCAGGCAACAACCCTAAGCACATCAGTGTTCTACCAAAGAATGGTTAAAGCAAAGAATAATGTTAACGTTTTGGAAAGGCCAAGTCAAAGTTCTGACCTTAATCCAATAGAAATACAGACCTGAAGGAGCTGTTTAAGCATTTAAAGGCTTTATATAAAGGTAAAGTCACAAAAACAAAAACAGCCAAAATATCCCCAGACCTCTAAGAGTTGGTGTGCCATAAAAAAAAGAAATCCACCTGTGCTAAAAATATTTATGATTACAAAGTACATTCACTGACAAAAAAATATAAAGCATTGAGATAGAAATGTTGGATTTCTGCAAAACTCGGTATGCAGTTATGTCGCAGGCAGATATGTGATTGTGATAAATGATTACAGGTGTGGTCTGATTAGACACTGGGTCTTGCCACAAGCATAAAGGCGTTTACCCCACTGCTCTATTAAAAGGCTCTCAGAGGCTACTTTTGGGTAGTGTATATCTTGGTGAGAGACTGTTGATAGCTGGGCCTGTAGATCCTTCATACTCAGATTGCTGAAGCTCGTGTCCCATAAATACTCGATTGGCAATAAATCTGGTGACTGAGCAGGTCAAGGAATTGCTGCAATCTTGCAGACACATTCCTGAGAAACCCTTGCTGTGTGTGGGCAGTACATTAGAAGCAACACGTGTGGCTGCAGGAAGTCCTGCTCATATCGCTGACTTGTTAGTGTCCCTCGTATCACTACTAGGGGTGACCACCTGTTGTATGCGATCATCACAGCTCAGCGGATCATCACAACAGCAGTTGGGGCAGTGTGTCGCTCCACAGAAAAGGCAGGACTGAAGCGCCCACAACGAGGCCTCCATACTTGAACCCGACAGTCGCTGGATCCCAAACAGCACCTGGATTTGTCATTAAAGATGATACGGTTCCAGTCTGTAGCAGTGCAGGTTTCTTGTTCAACACAACTGCAAACTAAGGCAACAGTAGTTGGCTGTCAATGGCCGGAAATATAATGGGCACTGTGACAAAGATGGAATGGTGAAGGCAGAGACAGGGACGCTTAGTGAAGGTGTCGATTGTGTCTGGATGGCAGACAACAAAACTGTGGGAGCGTACTCAAGGAACCACTACTTAAGATGGCAGGCAATTCGACGAAACAACCATAACGCTTCTTCCAGTCCAATGATGTGCCCCTTTCAAAGTCTGTCAACTGGATCTGTGAGTGCACTGTAGAGCCATGTCTAGCAGTCTACACCCTTTCACCATGAGGTCCACTACCCAATCATAGCCTCTGATAGCCTTTTTATAGGGCAGCGGGGAAAGCACTTTTACACCTTCTTGTGGCAAGACTCAGTGTCGAATCAGACCCCACCTGTAATCATTTACATAGTTAACACGAATGTTGCAGCAAAGGCAGGACTTCAGCGTTTTGACTCACAAGAGCAAATGAAGAGAAGTTGTAGCCAATTCAGAATTGTAGCTTTGTTTCCTTCTTTAGTGATTTTGCAGAGGTTTGATATAGACATCTCTCAGGCATTACTTACACTGTATATTTAATGATATTTTCTCAACTTGCTCATTATTTAACCCCTGGTTTGATTCCTTCTATTCATCTCCATGCTTGTTCTCCAAACCAGTTCCCTCATCCCCTAGGTAATCTATTATTTCTTCAGGTTCCTGCAGTCCTGCCTGTGCACACAGCATTCTCCGCTGTTTGTGTAGCCTCCATGTAATCAATCCATGACCTCTCAGAGCCTGCCGTGGTTCAGTCAATCTGCAGGCAGTCAATATTCTTGGTCTACACATTTCTGTTGTACCTCTCTTCAAGAACACCGACCAGCATGGTTTCTCTGGTTTAGTGACTACAAGCTCGACCCTAAAACACCAGGGCCTATAGTACAGAAATACAGTTAGACTACCACAATACCAAAACACCATACTTGAACAGCAAGGTTTTAAGGATGCACATACACCCATTAGCACAGCCCAACATTAAATCCACCTGGTCTGTAACAATGTTTAGGTAGGTGTTACACTTCAAATTTAAGCTTCAAAGCAAAACATTACCCAGAGCAGCACACTCCCTCCAAGAGCTTGTCATCTTCCCACAGTGCATCCTGATGCCATCCATTCCCCAGGTACCCTGTGCACATGTACCCAGTCACCCACGTGATGGAAAGCAAATCGAATTCATTGGAACAGATGACTGAATCAACTGTTTCCTACATTGCTCCAAGGACACTGGACACTTATCATGGTGAGTACTCTGACCAGCCCCATACTCAGCAAGAGGTGCCACGCTGTGTGTGTTATACACAGTGTTTCTGCCTTCCAAAACTTTCATTAAAAAGAAAGAAATAGCCATATGAATTGGCAATATAATCTTCAACAAAAGTGCATTCATTACTTTTTAATAATTCAACAAACGTACTTTCAGTCTGTCTTTCACTGCAAAATTTCATAGCAATTTTTTTTCTGATGGAGGACCTGCTGAGGCATTATACTTACAGAGATACCTTTTTATTGGGAATCTCATCATTGTGATGGAGTCATATACAGACATCCTCAGATTACGATGGATTGGTTTAAGATTTTTCGACTTTACGATGGGAATCTGATAATACATATAAATACACATGCATCAGAAATGGTATTCTGAAGTTATTTTGAAGTTAAATTTTTCCCAGACAAGTGATTTGCAGTATGGTACTCGCCCGCAGATGCTATGCATATGGGCAGCCTTCAGCTGGGCATCCTCAGTCTGCCAGTGGACTAACCATTTTGTTTTAGTTTTTCACTTTCCATATATTATGCAATTGATTGCATGACATATTCAACAATTTGTCATAAAAGAGGCTCAATTGTGGGGTAATGTAAGCATAAGGAGTTTGCATGTTCTTCCCTTGTTTGTGTGGGTTTTCTCCAGGTTTTCTTGTTTCCTCCCACATTGCAAAGATGTGTGTTAGATTAATTGGTGTTACCAAAGTGCCCATTAGTGTGTGAGTGTGTGACTGTATGTGCCCTATAATATATTGGCACCCCGTCTAGGGCTGTTCTTGCCTTGCGCCCTATGCTGCCGGCTAGGCACTGGCTCTCTCCTAACCCAGACCAGGGTAAGTGGATAAGGCAATGAATGAATTAATTTTAAATAAACTCACAACGTTTGGTTGGGGTGTCTTTTCTGGATTGGATCCAACTGCCAGAACCAGCAGTTCCTGAGGACCTGGGTTCCAACCCAGGGCTGGGACTGGCCTTAGGTGGTGCCGTTACAGAAAGCAATGAACTGGCACCTTGTCCATACCATTTTTGTAAACGCTAACCCATTCACCACGCTATGACATCCTTTTCTGTCCTATTTCACTATACTCAATACAGCTGTCCACACATCACGTACACACCTCATAGTCTGACCAACAAATAAACAAAACAACAGCTAAAGCTATGATTTTATGCTAAATTAATTCAGGTGTTTAAACTATTGACACTGAAAAACAGGATGTGGCAATCATTAAATGAGCTTGGGATTCTTATATTTGCAAAAAGCTATTTTTATGGTGTTCCAGACTTTGAAAATATAAATTCCAAAGCTTGGGACGCCATAAAAAAATATAACCAATCTAACCTGCCTGGCTGGCAGTCATGCTGCATGCCAATTTAGATTTCTGCTCTATGAGTCAGCACTTCTGTTTTGGGGTGCTAAACTGTAGGGAACAATGATGTGAGGGTCTGTTTCTGTTTAATTTCTTTTTTACTGAAATCACTGTCACAGGCTTCTGGTTTATCTGATTTGCTAAACTTACCATTCATTTTAAAGGGACTCCCGAGCCAAATGCTTCCCTGTGAAAGTTTATTGAGCTTTCTCTATCATCATTACTGAACAATCTAGCGTAAGCTGTCAGAATAATAACAATACAGTGCACCAGTTACTTAACATATTTGAAACAAACAAAAGATATACAGTAATAATGAAAAGTATTTCTGTGTTCCTTGTGTCCCCTGCCATATTAGTAATCATGAGCTGAAAAACTTGTGAGTAGGATAAAATCTAAACTAATACCTTCTGCTTTTGGCAGCTATTTCTGAACTGTTTCTTTCACACATGTAATGTCTGATTGCCAAGAATTACTAATGAACCCAGTGAATTTCATCCACGTGGGTGTTTCTAGCTCCACATTCATTCTGGTCCTCTTTTAATTAGTATTTCATGTTTGCGTTCAAATGTTCCTTTCGGCAACAGCGTATGCGAGTAAACACTAATAAATTTCCAAAAGCATTAGATCCATTTGCTTGCTTAATGTTATGTTCCAAAATCAAGAGTATTAATATGGGTTTGGCCCAAAATTTGATTCCTAAAACACTATCAAATATTTTGTGCACCCATCCTAATATTGCTGCTTTTTCGATTAAAAGAACTCAACCACTGTAGGAAACAGAAATAGATGTGACACATTTCTACACATTTTAACAAACCATTAATGTATCATTGCTGAAGTTAACAAATTGTGAAAAAATATGACTTACTTGACTTTAATCCAAGTCAAATATAAACATACAGCAACTGTAGTTCTACAATTACAGACTGTAGTCCATCAGTTTCTCTACATACTTTGTTAGTCCCCTTTACTCTGTCCTCTAATGGTCAGGACCTCCAAAGGACCACCACAGATCTTTCTCATCACTGCAGTGACGTGGTGGTGGTGTGTCAGTGTGTGTAATGCTGGAACATTTGGAGTTTTTAACTTACACTGTGTTCTCTCACTGTGCATTCTATTAGACCAATCTATCATAATGCTCCACCATTAGATGTCAAGTCAGAGACAGCAGCTCATCTGTTGCTGCACAGTTTGTGTTAGTCAACCTCTAATTCTTCATCAGTGATCACAGGATGCTGGTGGCTGGACATTTTTGGTAGGACTATTTTCAGTCCAGCAGTAACACTGGGGTGATTAAAGCCTCCAGCAGCACTGCTGTGTCTGATCCACTCACACCAGCACAACACAAACCAACACCACATCAGTGTCACTGCAGCGCTCAGAATGATCCACCACCCAAATAGCACCTGATCTGTGGGGGTCCTGACCATTAGAGATTAGAGTAAAGCTGACTAAAAGTACGTAGAGAAACAGATGGACTAGTGTGTAATTGTAGAACTACAAAGTGATTTAATATGGTAAATGGAACTGATAAAATGAACAATGAGGCCTCATCACACATATTAGAAATAGCTTCTGTTACGGTTCGCCTCTATAAAAAACCAGGCAAACCGTGTAAAAGAAAAGGGATTTTAGGACCCAATTGCAGTTAGCTCCAGATGGAAATGGCGAATCAAAACACACAGAAAAAGAAAACAATGCTCTGTCTGAATCAAGGCTTGAAGCTGGGAATTGAACCCTGATCGCTGACATCAGGGTCCAGAGCTCTAGCATCTCGCCACAAGGGGGCTGATTAGATGTGAGCTGAAAAAGAAATAAAAAAGGCAGAAACGCACACCGCGCAGAGCGGACTCAAAACTAAAACAGCTCCTTAATTTATAAAATGAAAGGAGGAGAAGCCAAGCCAAAGCACCGTGGCGGGCGAAAACAACAAAGAAAGAAAGCAAAAGCCGAAAGCGCTCGGCATAACATACTAAGCCTTACGCTCACAGAATAGCTCTGCTACGCAAATGGCGTAAGCGGGTCCGCGCACACGCAGAGGCTTTAGTAAACCCAAAGGGCTGCCAGTGAGTGAAGGAGAAGGCAAGGAGTTCACGTTGCCGCAGCGATCGAGCCAAAGCCGCTGTGGAAACGGTGGGTCTGTGAAGGACAGCGCGGGCAGCAAATAGTGGGCACTTTCCCTACGCTATCGTCTATGCCCTGGCGGATACCTCAGGTCTCCCAACTGTTCTTTTACTGATGGTCTACAAACCACCAGTTACCACTTTCCCTATCAAAACAACGAATCAAAGGTAGAAGCGGCAGCATGCAAACCAAGATGAGTGAAGTCTCCAACAATGCAAGGATGCGGAATTGCGCATTCAGTGCTAAGTGAATGCTGGCGCATGCGCGAGCGTGCCCAGGCCGAAAAGTGAGTCGACTCTACCCTCTAGCGCAAGGGAGCGTGACTCCTAATAGCTTCCAATCACACTTTGTAAAAAATGATTATAAAAAAAATGTTTGCTGCAATAAGAAGTATGACGGTGGGCTGAAGCTTACTAAATGATGTGATATTCTAGTTTTGACAGCTCTGCAGCCACTGTGCATGCTCAGCTAGCTGATGAGGAGATGTACTCTGGTGGTAAGAATGCAGATGATGACATGTTTGGTGGGAACAGCCCTCAGCTCTCACACAACGGTTCTGAAATACATTATGCACTGCTAGGCATTATACTGAAGGAGACGATCATATCCATATTTCACTATTGACAGAATAACATGTAATTACAGAATTAGTGCCAATTCAAATTTACCTCTAAATGCTTTATAATCAATTATAACAGCTTTCCCTGATCCTTGGTAATATACTGCTTCACATCCAATGTTCCTGGTAAGGTAGTACAGAGAAAAGTAAGCTTCCAGTAAAATGCTGAAATGAAGCAAGTTTCATTTTCAGATTCATTCATTTTTTATTTGAATCCCCTAGTTCCCAAAAATGAACTCTTCACCACAGGATTTATATTATTACAAAAGACGATATTAGTTTTAACACTCTTTGCTCTGTCGCAAGAGGAATTTATTCTGATCATTGTCTTCATCATCACAAAAAGTATTTTCTGTCAGTGGAATGTGAAAAGTGTCCAGAATTACAATGTACACCTCCACATTGACTGTTAAAGGAATGACTGGCATCTTTCATCCAATCAGCCACACTCCATGATTGCTTCTCTTTAGCCCACTGCGGCTTTGTTGTTTAGTTTAAGTGTTAGGGCAGGTTTTTCTATATGATTTTTTTTATTAAAACTTATAAGAAGATACTAAGCTTACTCTGTTTTCCAAAGTTTCCAAAGTGTGAATATTTATCAGACCTATACCTTTGTACAGCAGCAAACAGTCTAACAACACTTTCCCACCTAACAACTAATAGTTCTTTTAAAGGAACCCACCAAAGTTCAAACAGGAGAGAAATGGAATAATGGGTGGAGAACAGGGAAGAATAAGTGACATTAGTTCTGCTGTAGAATTGATTAGGACTGTGGGAACAGGATCTCTCCCATTAGCCCCAGAATACTGATATGGTAAGGATACCTCTCTTAACGACCAGAGAGTCTACAACAATAGGGCTCGTTTTCTTTTGGCACATTCTTCATTGTATTTCTTTCCAAGTTCACTTTATCCTTGCCAGCATCATTTGTTCTTCCTCTACTACAACTGGGAAAAAATATGTAACCACAGCACTTTCGGGGTGTTCACCCAGCTTTTTATGGAACCAGAAAATCCTGAATTCTTTGAGATATGGAATATGGATTGAGGTATGCACGAATACAAAACTATATTCTACATCAATCTGGTTTCAACCTTGTCAAATAGCAGTTGACCAATCAGCTTATGGAACAGAGAATTGTCATTGAAAAACTTTTGTAAATTTTAAATCGTATTGAGATCCACACTGTTTGATGACTATGCCATTTGCTGAAGAAAAGCTTTAACAATCTTTGCTCTGTGGCTAGATTAATTATTATTCTGATAATCACCCAAACTATTTTCTGTTGGTGGAATGAGAAAAGTGTCCAGAATTTCAATGTACACCTCCACATTGACTGTTAAAGGACAGATTGCCAGCTCCCTGGATGTTTACCTGACATGCAACCCCAAATCAATAATGAGTGGAGAAATGTTTCCCTCAGGCGGTCATCTTTATATGTTTCATTAGAACAGCACCAGAGAAAAGTTCCAGCGGCTTCTCCTCACCCAGTGCAGACCTGTGATTCATCACTGAATATCACTGTCCTTCAATCATCCACACTTCATGATTGCTTCTCTTTAGCCCACTGTATCCTCGTCATCTTTGGTTTAGGTGTTAGTGCTGGTTTTCATTTGGCTTTTCTATATGTAAATCTCATTTCATTTAGCCAATTTCTTAAAGTTCTATAATCCTTTCCATTTTTTAAACTTTTTTCTTGCAGTCATGCTTTCTTTCAAGTAGCCAAATCTAAAAGTCTGTTAAGGTCTGTAAGCATTCCATTTTATCTGCGTGAGTAATTTGCATTTTTAAACTTGTGCTGATATCTGTTTCAGAATTGCAAATGACAACTTGATTTTGATGAACTTTCTTCCTCAACATTGAGTAATTACATAATTTCCCATTTACCTGACCTGAGAAAAAATATTCCATTAATTAAAAATGTATTTTATTTATAAATAAATGTATTAATTTGCGGTTTGAGGCATGACTCAAGTCAGAATTCTGAGTTATTAAAAAATTGGTGTCTTATGTGTAATTGTTGTTTATTTGCACAGAAGTTAAAAAGCTGGGTGAATATTCAATAAGTGTGGAGGTTCCATAGTTTTTGCCAGGGGTTGTACGCTAAATTCACCATAGTCATTGTGTAGATGGCTTGGGGTTTCTGCCATGAAGAACATAATCTATTCTGATCTTACATATGGGGAAATTGAAAGGCTGAAGTATTTGCATGCGAACTGTACTTAAGAAGTTAATGACAAATGCACAAGAACTTGCTTCATGGTGGCATTTGAATTACTGGCTTTGTTCAACAGTGCAATATGCAGAGACAGTGGCTCATCTTCAAAACAGATCTAGGACTAATGACATTTTCTGTAGATGCAAATTTTGCATTGAGATCACTGCTTGCATCTTGCAAGCATCTGATGTATCCACTTTAAGGGGTAAAGTTTACATATATACATATAACTGCAAAGAATTTTGTGGATCCAAATTATATAACCAGAAATGAAATAAGGGATCATGAAATCAGACATTGTTCCATACGCAATGGCAGAACATCGACTGTGGTAGCCTAGTGGTTAAGGTACTGGACTCTGGACCAGAAGGTCGAGGGTTCAAATCCCACCTCTGCCAAGCTGCCACTGTTGGGTCCTTGAGCAAGACCCTTAACCCACAATTGCTTAGATTGTAAGACTGTACCAATTGTAAGTCGCTCTGGAT
This sequence comes from Ancistrus triradiatus, assembly GCA_025084515.1. NCBI lineage: Eukaryota > Metazoa > Chordata > Actinopteri > Siluriformes > Loricariidae > Ancistrus > Ancistrus triradiatus. The sequence goes on from JAJAGP010003122.1 coordinate 27,631, forward strand.
AAGGGCGTCTGCTAAATGCTGTAAATGTAAACATCAGTCTAAAGATTAGGTGAGAAAAAGGAAAGCTAGAACTGGTACACATGAATGGCAAACATTTTTGGTCAACTTAGAACTCACACACTGGAAAATGTCAGCAGTTTACAAAGTCTGTATACTTCCTGGTATGTGCGTTTACCATGAAGAACAGTGAACTAGTGATGGTGACCTCTGGCCATATGGAGGTGTCACTACAGCCCAGGATGCTACAGTATGCTTGATTTTTTTGCATCTGTTGCCAGGTGTAATATAATAGGGGACTGTGGTAGCCTAGCGGTTAAGGTACTGGACTCTGGACCAGAGGATCCAGGGTTCAAATCCCACCTCGGCCAAGCTGCCACTGTTGGGTCCTTGAGCAAGATCCTTAACCCACAATTGCTTGGATTGTAAGGCTGTATCAGTTGTAAGTCGCTCTGGATAAGGGCGTCTGCTAAATGCTGTAAATGTAAATGTAAATAATAGGTTAACACACTAATTAGATCTGGTGTCCTTATAATTTGGTGATGATGTGTACTTATCTTACAACTTTATAAGTACACACACACACACGGACACACACACACACACACGCACACAGTCACTGAAACCTAACATATTGCAGAAGCAGATTGGGGTTTCCATGGGAACCAAAACAGATAATGGCCATACAGTTGAGCACATGCCGCAGGGTGTGTGTATGTGAGAGAGAACCTGTAAGATAAGTGAGACAGAAAAAGAGTCTTAAAGTGCTATAAGTCACAACCCAATATTCACTGAAGTCCAGCCATATCGTCCAGATATTTTTGTCACATCCGATGAAAGACTGCGTGATGCTATCATGTCAAGGAAGGAATGTTTCCAGCACCTTGTTGAATCTATGCCATGAAGAATTAAGGCAGTTCTGCTAAACATTACAATATGAAATGAACAGCCATAACTTCCTAATTAACCACTCAATACAATGAAAGTTTAGGCAACTCACTGATAGGAGGAGAGTGCTGGGTGTTAATAGAGGTAAGAAGACATTTGGACAGCCATCTCATTTTGCAGGTTAATGAAAGCAAGTTAGGAGAATAAAGCACCCTATATGTTATAGGGATAATTTATGTTATGTGGATCAGTTGGACTGGAGTTGAAAGTTTGTGAACCCTTTAGAATTTTCTATATTTTTGCATAACTATGACCTAAAACATCATCAGATTTTCACACAAGTCCTAAAGGTAGATAAAAAGAACCCAGTTAAACAAACGAGACAAAAATATTATACTTGGTCATTTATTTATTGAGGTAAATGATTCAATATTACATATTAGTGAGTGGCAAAAGTATGTGAACCTCTAGGATTAGGGAACCTCAGGGCTGCAAGGAGAAAGCCACTGCTCTCCAAATAGAACATTGCTGCTTATCTGCAGTTTGCTAAACATCACGTGGACAAGCCAGAATGCTATCGGAAGAATGTTTTTGTAGATGGATGAGACCAAAATGGAACTTTTTGGTTTAAATAAAAAGTGTTATGTTTGGAGAAAGGAAAACACTGCATTCCAGCATAAGAACCTTATCCCATCTGTGAAACAAGGTGGTGGTAGTATCATTGTTTGGGCCTGTTTTGCTGCATCTGGGCCAGAACGGCTTGCCATCATTGATGGAACAATGAATTCTGAATTATATCAGATAATTCTAAAGGAAAATGTCAGGACATCTGTCCAGGAACTGAATCTCAAGAGAAGATGGGTCATGCAGCAAGACAACGACCCTAAGCACACAAGCCGTTCTACCAAAGAATGGTTACAGAAGAATAAAGTTCATGTTTTGGAATGGCCAAGTCAAAGTCCTGACCTTAATCCAATCGAAATGTTGTGGAAGAACCTGAAGTGAGCAGATAATGTGAGGAAACCCACCAACATCCCAGAGTTGAAGCTGTTCTGTGGGAGGGAATGGGCTAAAATTCCTCCAAGCCGGTGTGCAGGAACTGATCAACAGTTACAGGAAACATTCACAAAGCAAAGGTTCACATACTTTTGCCACTCACTAATATGTACTATTGGATCATTTTCCTCCATAAATAAATGACCAAGTATAATATTTTTGCCTCATTTGTTTAACTGGGTTCTCTTGATCTACTTTTAGGACTTATGTGAAAATCTGATGATGTTTTAGGTCATATTTATGCAGAAATATAGAAAATTCTAAAGGGTTCACAAACTCTCATGCACTACTGTATATCAAGTCTATACACAAGTGTTTTATAACTGTCCTGACTTCACAGATAAGAAGTGACTGACATCCTGAAGGGTCCTGTATGAAGGGTATGGATATTTAGGCTGTTTGTGTTTCGAGCTAGGGCTATTTTTTGTGATTGTTTTGTACTTTGTCTTCTTGAAACTACTGTTGCTTTTATATTTAGTTTAGTTACTCTGTTTTGTTCATAGAGTGATTTCAGGAAACTCATCTCTGTGCATTTACAGCCAACTGTAGCTGCAGTCAAAGTGTGACAAATGACAAATGTTCGGGCCAGCTCAGATTGGTTTAAAATACACTAAATTGATTTTAGTAACCGAAACAGTGCAAATTCGGCCGTTCCGTGCATGACAACGACGAGAATAGAACGGAGATTGCAAATATACATAATATTCACAAGTGTAAACAGCCAGGTTGGTAGTCAAAACAGTTTCCTCTCAGCGGAAACTAAATTTTCCCTTACGCCTAGGGTAAAGTTATGGAGTTCTTTCATTATTCATTAAAATGACAGACAGAAAATTATATTTAATGTGTTTTGGAAAAACAGTAAAGTGTAATACATGAAAAGTTTCAGGCTACCTTGTCTGAAAGAGTGACTGGAAAATGAATTACATTATTAGTGGAAAAAAACTTCTAGGCCTCAATACAATAAATAGAGAAAGGGGGACCATTTAGGACAGAGCCCATGTTGCATTTATGCTCCTAACAACTTCCTTACATTTTAATTATTGTGATGTTAATTCCATACATGCAGTATTCACTCAAGACCTGAAGTAGTAAGAGCTAAGGTAGATATTCTGTGGCCTGTCTGTGTGATTGCAGTCAAATTCTGCCTCAGGCTAGCCCAGACAATAGTGGTATCTATGTCTAATATCTGTCTTTTAGCTCAAATTGAACAGCTTTCTTGACATTCAGAGTGCATTAGGAAAAGTGCACCTCATGGAAATGGCTGGACCTGGGTTCACATTCAGTGTGGTTTCAGTACAGTTTTACACCAATTCATAGGCACAACCTGATCTCACTATTACCTCAAGAATAAATTCAGGGGTTTACAACTTTTTGCAGCCACTGCCACATCATTGGGTGTCATGCTTGCTCCCAACCAAGCCTCCTTCCACCTGTGCTCTGATTCGCCAGGGTTTTATATACCCGTACCTGTTCCGTATTATTACCTTGTTTATGTTTTCCTTTAAGCTCCTGAAGTTTCTCCCTTCTCTGTGATGTTTCACACTGTTATCTGGTGTCAGACAATGCTTTTCTTTTGTGCCTGCTTCCTTAGTATAATGGACTCTGATCTGCTCACCTGACCTCATCTGCCTGCCTGCCTGCCTGCCGGTTCCTCTGATTCATCTGTCTGATTTGAACTGTCCCTGGTGTTTGATCTTCTGTCTTCTTTTTTGGCTCATTCCCTGACTGCTCTTGTTGCCAGTGTTTAATAAATTCTTCCCACTGCATTCACCTCCTTCTATTTCAGCCCTTGGGGAAAATAATCATGGATTTTATAAGCTGTATAAATCCAACTACTCAAATATTAAGCACACTAAGCAAATGTCAGCCAAATATATATCCGATTACAGATACACAACTGGTTACATTTTCGTAAAACAGATTATCAGGACTCAAGTATACAGTATACACGAGCCAAAAGAAAAAGACTGACCAAGTCCATGATAAGGGCCAGTGCACAGGTAGACAGTGGTGCAGTGATGGATGACCTTCTGGAAGTTTCTCTCATCTGCACAATGATTTTGGGAGCTCAACCACTGGGTTCTTGGTCAACTCTCTTTTCATAGTCCTTCTCCTCTGATTACTTAGTTTGGTGGGGCAGGCTGCTCTAGGAAGAGTTTTGGATGTTCCAAACTTTTTCCATTTAAGAACTACGGAAGCCACTGTGCTCTTGGAAACTTTCAGTGCAACAGAATTTTTATAGCCTTCGCCAGATTTTCACCTCCACACACTCCTGTCTTTGAGCTCTACAGGCAGTTCTCTCCTCATGGCTTGGTTTTCGCTCTGATATGCATTGTTAGCTATGAGACCTTACATAGATAGGTGTGTGTCTTTCCAAATCATGTCCAACCAATGAATTTACCACAGGTGGACTCCAATCAAGGTGTAGAAACATCTCAAAGATGCTCAAGAGAAATGACAGGCCTCCAGAGCTAAATCAAGTGTCATAGCAAAGGGTCTGAATACTTATGTTCATGTGAAATTAGTTTTTCCTTTTTAATAGATTTGAGAAAAAAAAAAAATTATTATGGGGTATTGAGTGCAGATTAATGGGAAAAACTTTTTTTAATTATTATTTTAGCACAAGGCCAGAAAATGTGAAAAAAGTGAATGTACTGTACCTCTTAAATATAAATATAAAGGGTAGCATATAAAAACCACATGAGAACAATAGAAGATGTACCAATATAAGGCCAGCAGGTAAGGTAACGTTTTACTAAAATATAAAGACACATGAATAATTGTGCTTGAAAGTAGACCTGCTGAAGCAGGTGGTGCCTCTGGTAGTGATTCTGGAGGTCCATCTGAGGCAGGTTGCGACAGCGCTGGAGGTACCACTGGAGAACGCAGACAACTGGAGAATCTGCTGCAGTTCAAGAGAATCTGTGAAGGTAGGTGGAAACTCCTAAGGGTGAACAAATGCAAGACTAGCCTGGGTGAGAGGGTGAGAAATCCCATCTGATTATGAGGTCAGTGAGCCAGCTCTGCAATGGAGACGCTGTTACTATAATGCATCATTTACCCTTGGGGGAAACACGCCCCTTCTTTTAGTGCTATGGCACACTTTTGCTAACTAAGGGTTCTACTAAGTGCCATAAGAGATCTATGGTGTCAGTTACATAATAATGAAATACTGATCTATTTGACTTGATGAGAAGGACATAAAAGAGATGGAGAGCACAGAACTAATGATGGCAAACACAAATCACAGTGACGGTCAATTTTCTACAAATCTGTAAGGAAATGCAATGCACATTCTTCTGGTTGGGTCCCACTATATCCAATGAGCACTCACCCCCTGAACAGCCTAAGCCATCTGAACTATGAGGGCTATATCTCCCCAACTTCTATTACTTATTACACTGTGAGGGAGGCTTTCGTACTTGCAGCCCATCTAGAAAAATGAAAGTCAACTTGATACCACAAGCAATACCCTCAAACTTCATTATTTGTTTATATTCAATAGAACGGGACCAAATGCAGAGCAGATACTTTCTCTTTTCTTAACGTAATTACACTAGCATTTTAGTATGCATAATTGTGATTAAATATAACACTTAAAATCTCATGTCTCATCTCTCTTTCACTTTTCCGCTCTCTCTCCTTCTCCGTTGCCCACACACTGACTGGGCTTTTAAAAATAGCTGTGATCCTTCCAGCCTGTGGAGCGCGTCTTGATTAATTACTATGTGTGGATTGTTGGTGCGAGCGAAGGCGAGATTGGTGTTTGGAGAGAGACAGAGAGAGATACAGATAAAGACAGCGATGCCTTCTCTCCACTGAGCTCCGTTCTGCTAAAGTACTGTGTTTGCAATGTGTCTAAATGAGCCAGAAACAGATAGTTCTCACAGTTTGACTGTAGGTTAGCCTTTAATGTATCTCCCGCTAGGCTAATTTGCTGTGTTACTGTTGCCTAATAGCTAAGAACTACTACAGTATTTCTGGTCTCTACAAGTGTGTGGGATTATAATGAACTGGAATTCGAATACTGTTTCCCATAATGAGAAACGAACTGGGGGAAGAAAATAACTATTTTTAATGTTGCCGGTAAATGTTTACATTTTTATGTCAACAGTCCTGCTTAGATTAGGTTCTTGTCACTTGGTTTTTAGTATTCTGTCAAGTATCTTGATATCACAATAGTTTTCTTAATAGATTATTGTAAATTTGGCTTCAAGTTAGTTAAATTACAGAATGCGAGTTAAAGTAATTACAGTGGCACCCCAGTTCTTGACCACCTTGGAACTCCATTCTCTGTGCATTGACTAGAAAAAAATGGTCTTGGTCCTCGTCCGTTGCTCAGCACTTCCTTACTCTTGTATGAGTCAAGCCACATGACTCGTTTCAGAAGAAACTTGATTCACGATTCCGTACACAGTGACTCGGATTCACAATAGCTCTCACTCAGAGAAAACCTCCGCTGTGTTTAGCATGTTTTTCTTTATTTTTACAACCACAGAACTGCATTCTTAGTGCAAATAAGTCTCCATGGGTTCTAAAAAGGTTGAGAGCCAACTAAAGCGAAACAGGAACTGAATGCTCCAGAACACAGTTAGCTTAGCAGCTAGAGCAGTAGAGTTCATCAATAGAGTAAGTGTTTTGCTTTTACTTTTCGCTTTGAATCCATTACTCACTAAATTACATGAGATTGTTGAACACTTTATTATTAAATAAGCTTTGTGTTAATGATTTTGGCCAACTGTAGGTTAATCTAAGTGTTTTAAACATTAACTTACATATCATTACTTATCATGAGGATGAATCTACAGACACCATAATGTAACTGCAGTCATTTAAGATGGACGGGAAAATGCGATGGAGAATTAGATGATACCCCAAACACTTGTTAAACTCCTCTGTTCATGATACATTTATGGATTTCTCAGAACATATCCCCTTTGTAAGTCAGGGAGCAGCAGTACAATACAACTCCATTAATTCATATAATACCTTATACAGTGTGGATTTTCTCAACATCTGGAACGAATTCAATCAATTTACATTATTCCTTATAGGAGAAATTTGCTCAGTACTCGGTCGTTTTCGATTCTCAACCAGCCATTTGGAACGAATTAACAATGAGGTACCACTGTATATTAACTTAGGCCAGGCGGTGGCAAGAATGATTAATGCATATTTAAATTCATGCAAATAAAGTGCAGCTGTAAGAAATTGTGTTGCAACCAGCAGAAGGACACATGGCTCAGGATGCCACACCAAAACCTATGGACCTATCCCAGGATCCTCTGGTCTTATAAACCCTAATCTACCACACCTGTGGGCAGGGCTATTTAAGTCTGAGCGGTGCCATTGTTCTCTGCTTCACCTTTGATTAAGACACTGTTATGCATTTGTTTGAGTGAATGTAACAAATGAAAAAAGAGAAAGTCAAAAAATATCCACACCATTGCCCACGGACACGAACATCGCCACCCATACGCTGAAGTCTTCAATTAGCACCTACAGTGTTTATGTAGGTGCATACATGAATACGGCAGTGTTAATTCAGCCCTCGAGATTTGCTCTGCGCATATGTTGAGCTATTTTCATGGAAGGTAATTAAAAGGGTGGCTTTTGAACGCCAATACTCGATTTGTTCCTTTGTTAATTCTTTAGAAGAACAGAGAGTTTGTTGCATCCCTGCACCAAGGCAACCTAACCCACACTCACACGCAGGTGTAGCGAATTATTGTTGGAGCTGAACTGCAATGATAAAGCATGGAACAGGCAGCACAGCTCCAGCAGGATGATTTCTCACATGTCCAAAATATTCAACAGCCGGTGAGTTCTCAATAGGTATGATGACTTGGTTTTTATATGAACAGCTGGGAACACGGAACAGAAAAAAAACATGGCATCACATGTTTAACTAGATTAACAGAATGGTATTTCTTGTATTCATATGTACAACTTTAAATAGAACTTTAAGTGCTAAATTAGCAGCAACAGAGACAGAGTATGTTCCGACAAATTAATCATAAGTTAAATATAACATGAACTGAGGAGTTTAATGAGTGTTTGGTGTATCATAGCGGAGAATAGCTTGAAGTTGGCTTCTTATTCGGATTTTCGGGTCCACCTTAAATGACTAAAGTTACATTATTGCGCCTGTAGATGGAGATTCCGTCTCATGATAAGTAATGATAAGTGAGTTAATGTTTACAACTCTTACATTAATCTTCAACTGGCCAAAATCATTAACACGGCGCTTATTTTGTAATAAAGTGTTGGAAAATAACACGTAATTTAATGGATAACTGCAGCCTGTGTTATGGAGCATTCAATTCCTGTTTTGCTTTCGCTTGGCTCTTATAAACTAACCATTTTAGGACCCATGGAGACTTTACACTACGAATACAGTACTGTAGATTTAAAAAAAAAGAAAAAGCTAAAAAGCTAAAGATCTTCTACGAGAGCTATTGTGAATCTGAATCATTGAATCACTGTGTACTGAATCGTGAATCGAGTTTCAGCTGAATCAAGTCATGCAGCTCGACTCATACAAGTTTAAGCAAGTGCATAAAGTATCGAACAAGCAACAAATATTTTTAGACACAATGTGTCGAGAACCTTAGTCGACGAGTTCTGAGGTGGTCGAGAAACGAGGTACCACGGTATGTTCCTCTTTAATGTGTTCTTCCTATGTTTATGGGTAATACTGGTGTTGAGAAGGTCAACAAGCATGCAGCTAGTGATGTTGGAAAGCTAGTATTTTTGGCATTAACTGTATTTGAGGCTAACACTTGAAACACCAAATAACTGAAAAAAGTCAATTTCTTTATGTAGCCATGATTTGACTACATTTGGGGAGGATTTCAGTCAGGGCTGGCTTATAGTTGCATCTGTACAACCCTGTAGAACTGATCTAAATTCAATCTTTATTCTTTTTTAAGAATAATTGCACATCTCGTCATATTAAAAATGTTAAGGGTTATGAGTGAACCCAAATAATTTACAAACGGAACCCTACACTGATTCACAAAAGGAATTTATTTAACAGAAATGAGGACTAGAGAGACCGACAGACAACCCAGATGGAGGCAGTGGCAGCCAGGTGATGGACAACTGGGCGGGCAGGTTCGGGACGGAAACCTCGTCCTCGGGCGTTGCCACTATGATCACCAGGCAGGAAGTCTTGAGGTCAGAAGTTGCCCATATAGGAAACAAACACAGGTCAGGAAAAAGCCAGCCAGGAAAAACAAACAGGAGAAACACAGTGGAACTTCCAGCGAGATAGGAGTATCTGACATACTTGGTAAAACCTGGGAACTGAGGACATTAGTACATACCTCAGACACCAAAGGGTTTGGTAGCTGAAACAACAGAAGCTCTAGTGATCACCGAGGCTTACAGAACCAAGTAATTAGTTAATAATCCCACACAGACTTCTTCTCAGTGCTGACCTTTATGGCAGATCTCATCAGGACTGAAGTCACTGCAGGTGTGACAATGAGGCACTGGAGATGAGGCAAAGCCGGCACACAATTGGCACAAAAGCACACATGTGCAAACAAGGAAATTCACACTTAACCTCCGAAGGGCAGATAGACAAGTAGCAAGTAGCAAACTCTAACATAAAAGATATTTAAAAAAACACATATAGGTTTAAAATCATAGTGTCATGGGGGCTTGTGTTGTTGCATTACCATGAGTTTGCCTTGCTGTGCTTAGCAAGTTTGTGTGTTTATGAACTAGTTCTTGTTCTCTAATCCAAATTCTTTTAACGTGTATGTAAAACTGGAATATGATTAGTGTGCCTCACTTTCACAGGTCCCTCCACACTTTACATTTTTCCAGCAACTGCCCTTCCAGTGGTTCCAACAAACAGCAAGTGTAAACAGCCAGTTTGAACTGTGAGCCGAAACAGCCATCAATAGGAGTTAAAGTAAGCAGAGGTAAAACATGCAGAGAGACTTACAAAAGAGGTACATGGATTCATTGTGACGTGCCATTTTTTTGTGTAGGAAAGGGACAGTCGGTTGTCACACTAGTAAAGATCTGCATGTGTTTTCGAGAGTTAACGAGAAGTAATGAGTAGTGTGATTACATTTTCAAATGAGTAATGAGTATGTTAATACCATTACATTTCCAGAGAAGTAGTTAGTCATTTGTAATGGATTACTTTTTCCAAACAGCAACCCTGGTTATGAAACACAATAATATACAAGGGAGACCATTAAAACATCAGAAACCTTGAGGTTTGAACAGATGGAATGAAAATAAGAACCAAGTTAAGAGCTGAGGTGGTGGAAATATAAAGAAAACAACATTAAATATTGAGAGTGAGTGATCCAGAATCCACAGGAAAATCTTGGTCAATGAGCCAGCATGGCAAAAAAGGGAGTTTCTAAGAGTGTTGGTAGTTGGGGGGAAAATGAAGCTCAGAGAATTAAAAGGGCGCAGGATTAGAAGGTGTAACGAAAAAGGAGTTTTGCAATATTGTGAATATGGAAAATGGTAGCTCTGATTGTAAATCTAAGCTAAGATTTATGAAGGTGTTGGAAGAAACTACTTCAAAATTACAAACCCAACATTTATGGGACTGGTTTTACTCAAGATTGATTTTAAACTGATGAGTGTGAATTCAGTCCTTTTTGATCTGCAATCCACCGTACGATGGATTGGCGCCTTGTCTAGGGTTGTTTTTGCCTTGCGCCCTGTGCCACCAGCTGGGCACCATGTCTACATGTCTAAATGCATTGAGATTCTGCCATGTGATTGGCTGATTAGATATTTAATTTAGGAGCAGCTGAACAGTACCTAATGAAATGTGTGGGAATCCACAAAGCGCAACTCCAGCTGTCAGACTACATCCTCTTCCCACACCCAGCCAGCCATGGTCACAAGTCGCTACTTCGATCTTCCTGAGGACAATATGTCTGGGGGCCCCAAGCATTTATTGAAATGCCAGGATCAGCATCAGTCTCTCCAAGATACCACCCACAGAACTCACTCACACACTCCTCCACAGAGATTGTCACCTTTCAGTACATCTTGGGTTACCAGCCAGCATTAAAAACAGTAGGACCCCTCATCCTCCGATGGCCCCCTGTGTATGAGCGGATGTGCTAGAGTGAAGCAGTGTGGGAGTAGGTGCATGTGGGGATAGATAGGGTCCTGCAGAGATACAAGACTAATGCTGACAACCACCACAGCAAGACGCCGTCGTACATCGGGGGCTCATCAGCTGGCTCATCCAGCATGTCGGACTCCAATTCCCAGAATTCCATTCACACACGACTGCACCTCCAGAATCAGGTGCTCTGATTCACCAGTCTATTGCCTCTCATACACCTGTTCCTTATTCATTCATTTCCCACAGGACTTTTAAATCCTCTACCTTCACTTCTCGCAAAGTCATATTCATACTGTATGACTTTGGCTAAAAATGCCTGCCATTTTGTCAAAAATTTTGCCTTGCCCTTTTTGATATATTGCTTACAGTTTCTGGTTTTGACATTTCCAGTTGATGCTCACGTGTGACAACGTGCATGTCTGCAATGCAGCCACCAAGGGCCAGATTCATAATATTATTCATAATAATATTCTTGGTGCTATGACTTGCCTATAGTGATGAAATTCAAAGAAAAATCTTAAAGTTAGGAAAAGTCATTCATTAAGTATCTTAACCTCCTAAAAGAGCTCCTTTTAGGAGTAGGGAGAAGGATGTTTAGGAGGCTTCGGAGTTCTCTTAAGCAGAGGAGAAAATGGTGGGAAGACGACGATTAGATCGTGCAGGACTAATGTTTTTGGTTGACCTTATTAGATGCGCTAACATCTCCTACCCAGCGCGACAATGCCATAATGCCCGAAATAAACGCTACATTTGAACCAATGCCACCATTTAAATAGAAACTGCAGCAATGACAGTAACTGGAAAAGAGTAGAGCTGTGTATTCTCCAGTTATGAGGCTATCCAATAGATTAAGTAGGCTACAAGTAGGCTCAGGGTTGCTCTGAGATCGCTTCTCAATCGCTCTTAAGCTAGAACTCCTAGCTAGGAGTATTTAGGTTAAGTTAGGAGCTCTCTAAGAGGATTCGTAGAATCTTTATGAATACCACCCCTGAGCTAAATGCATTCGTTTCTCACAGCTTCTGCACGCTTCTTAGTCAGTTCCCTCCAGTTAAATGCTATCATCATAAATATTATATATATATATATATATATATCATACAAGTATGTACATATGTATGTATGTACGTATATGTATACGTCAACACATATATATAACATGCAGTTTCACAGAATGAGTCATGTACGTTAAACACACCTGTATATTATATATAGTGCATATATATATATAAATTCTCCTGGTGTCTCGGAGAACAGTGCGCAAGCCTGGATGGGACAGTCAATCACCGAGCTGGCAGTGATCACTGTTGCAGTATGTGGAGATAATGAAAAGTGGCCGATCCAGAACTGAGTCTTGGGGTACTCCTTATATGACAGTGGTGGAAGTAAAACCATCTTTTCTTCAGAGTGGAAATAAACCCTATGTAGTACAGTGGCAATGTCTCAAAGCCTTTAAAAATGCACAGTGTCAAAGCAGTGCTTAAATACATAGATAAGATAAGAATAGTCGCAGCCCCAGAGCTAGAAGTTGGAGGTACTTCATTAAGATCTTTATCCAGGGCACTTTTAAGTGCTATGGGTAATAAAAGTTTTGAAAAGATATTTTGCTGTAAAGATGACGCAAATTGATTTTCAAAGTGTGTTCAACAGCTTTGGAGAAAAGGAAAGAGTGAAAATGTGATGATAATTGTTTGAGGTCTGAAGGCGAGTTTCTATAAAACCGGGGGAAGCTCCGACGGAACTTGAGCCTAAAATTCACGTAATTTCTGTCATATCTATTATAGTTACTTCCTTGCAACCACATGTATACCGATTTATCAATAACCAACAGAAACGCGTTCACAAAGCGCACTCTAGTGCATACCTGCTGGTACTGCATCCACAAAGTGCAACAGTCTGCAGCTACGTGTATGCTATTACCTGTCTACATACGTCTATTTCCATGTTTGGCAGACTTTGCTGATCTGATGATGATCCAGAATGCTCAAATGCACCAGGTCATCATGAATAACATGACCATGTCTATACTCAGCAACTTTGGCTACACATGTGCAGTAGTGGTAAATAAAACACCCACCCATGCAAGTACATGCAAAAACACACTTCTGATGTCTCAGCTTATCAGAAAAACCCGCAACTTGGGTGGAAGTGTGCGCAACTATAGGACAACTGAAGAATGGAGAAAGTATGGAACATTATATTTAAAAACCTGACTGAATAAATGACCTATGCTGTTGTCCCAGAAAAAATTGTAGTGTGAAATTTGAGAGTAGAACCATGAAGTGGCCAAATTACCACCAAAATTCATAGTACAACAATGGAAAATAATTCATGGTCAGTTCATAGTCCCACCAAGTTTTACATTTGTACTATGAAAATTTCACAGTAGAACCATGAAGTGGCCAAATTACCACCAAAAATTTATAGTAAACTGTGAACTTCATGGTCAAACTGTTGTAAAGTTTCACATTGAAACTGACAAAAGCAATTCACACAGTTTTACTATGAAAATTCACAGTACATATTTTCATGGGGTTACTCGAATAAACTATTTTAGTGAATCAACACTTGGCCACAAGTTGCTGGCAAATGTTTAGTTAGTAAGTATTGACCTAGCTAGCTAGCTAGATTAGTTAGCTAGCCTTGATGGTAGTTGACAGTTTTTGTTGGTGAAAATAATTGTGGGACATTTTACAGAAGTTATGCTGCAGTTAAAAAAAACTCAAGTTCAGTTACTTTAAACCACTCGTTGCTTTTGCATATAGCCACTCCTGATAAAAATTGTTTTGGATTCTGGTCAGTCAGCAAGACTAGAAGATTGATGGTCCTTATTGGTCCAAACTGGTTTATGCTGGGTAGTGCTGATCTGTTGCTCGTTTAGCTGGTAAACCTACATGGTTTTGCTGATGGTTGACTAACATAGTAGTGTCCAAATACTACCATATGCTGGTCATTGACGTTCTTTCAGCAGAGTAGCTTGATAGCTTTTATTTTGAAAAATCAGTGCAGATGATATTTCCGTTTTTACCAAAGCTTTTGTCTTTTTGTAAATATTACACTAAAACAGCACAAGGGTCTACCTTTGACTCCTGATGACCTGGTCCACAGCATTGGGCTGCAGGAAAAAGCCCTCCCAAATTAATCTAAGCATGTTAATAATTCTTTTGTCACTTCAATCCAGTTCTTAGTTTAAGTCGAAAGAAATAATACCCTTAGTTTATTCAAAATATATGGAAAAAGGTGTCCACAACTCCATAATTAAATGACATAATTATTACATAAATACTCTAAAAAGGCAATAAGTAAGAATACATAAATACAAATGAATTCAGTAAGATTCAATTGTCACATGTAGTGCAGTAAAAACACAGGTTTTAACTAATTACCAGCATGTTAACACAAATACAACTAATAGTCTAATATCCCTTACTGTAGAGCTCAAAGTAAATAGGAAACTTACTTTCTAAGTGACGTACACAAAAACTAAAGTGCCACCAACATAAACAGATCGTCCCCACTTCTATGTTGAGCTGCACGAGGGAACGAAGGAATAACAGCAGGGACAATCGCAAAAAATGAAAAGGTAATTAATTTGTAGTCTCTCGGCTCTAGTGCCACCTACTGGACATTCCGAAAACAGGAATGATGAAGTACTGGGTTGTATAGACTTTCATATACATACAGTATCTTGTAGTGATACGTTTTCTTCCCTCCCCTCCCAACCTTAAATGGAAGTTAATTAGCTCATCAGTGGTGACATTTAAGTTTACCTCACAGGTGATTGCTTTAAAAGGCTGTTTTGCCTGCCTTCACTTCTTTAGTTGTGTTGTTGTTTACCAAACCAATGACTTTTATTTGAAAAACCACAAGAGCCCAGGTAAAAAATGTACTGTTAATGTTAATTGCTTGACAGCTTTAATGTGAACTTTCACAGTTTGACCATGGAGTTCACAGTTCTGCTATGAATGTTTGATGGTAATTTGGCCACTTCTATTAGGAGTCATGCTTGGGCCGCTAGTGGCCAGCGTTGACTCAATATGGTGGCGTGAGCACGCACAGCACGATCGCGCATGTGCCAGGACTATTTGGCGCCACGCGTGTACGATCTGTGTAATCTGGCCTTTCACACAGATGCGCTGAGGTGCCGGGTTTCTACCAGTCATCGTCCCCTCTTGTAAGCCACGTTAGCTCCATATCTGAGCAGTTAGCGCCATCCAGCTCTGTACCTGAGCATGGTAGTTCCGTACGTGAGCACATTAGCTCCATGTCTGAGCACATTAGCTCCATACCTGAGCCTTTAGTGCCGCATATCTTCATACCTGTGCTTGCTGCGCACATTAGCTCCGTACTTGAGCAAGTTAGCTTTGTACTTGAGCAGTTGGCGCTGCCCAACTCCGTACCTGAGCTCCCCACCCCCTTTAGCTTCTTATCTGAGCAACTAGTGCTGCCCAGCTCCGTACCTGAGCTCGCCGTGCATATTAGCTCCGTACTTGAGCAATCGCTATCGCCGACCCCCTGGCCGCAGTCGTGTGTGCCCACTCCTGTGCCATGGTCCCCTTCATTGACCTCGGTACCGGATCATTGTCGTTGGTTTGCCCAATCAGGTGACTTGCACTGACCTTTTTCTTGGGTCTTGTAGGGCCTAGCCCCGCTTCCGGGCCGCCAGTGCCGAGCTCCGTCCCTGATCTGCCTGTGCTGAGCTCCGCCTTTGAGCCGCCTGCGCCGAACTCTGCCCCTGAGCCGCTGGAGGCTAGTCCCAAGCCTGAACCGAGCCTTGCGCCTGGCTCGTGTTGGCCCGCCCTCCCATTTAGCCCCTATTTGAAGGTTGTTCCCACCTACTGGTGCCTCACTGGTCATCACATGCTGTCCCTGAGCGTGTTAGACAAGCTTCATGGTTCTACTGTGAAATTTCATAGTACAACTGTAAACTTGGTGGACGTTGAACTGACCATGAATTATTTCACAGTTGTACTATGAATTTTGGTGGTAATTTGGCCACTTCATGGTTCTACTCACAAATTTCACAGTACATTTACATTTACAGCATTTAGCAGATGCACTTATCCAGAGTGACTTACAGAAGCATTTTGTATTCTTCCTAGTAACCAAAACCTCATATTAGTACAAGTAAGTACAGTACAGTAATTTTTTTTCCTGGGAGCCAAAAGATTTGCTTTGTGTTACTCAGGTAAGGTAATCACCCCCCCCCCCCCCCCCCCCCCCCCCCCCCCCCCCAACACACCCAACCCCCCCCCCCCCCCCCACCCCCACACCACCCCTCAAACAAAACACACCCACCCACCCACACCCCCCCCACAAAAAACAAACACCAACACAAACAAACCACCAACAAAAACAAACACCTACCAAACACAAACCCCCCCCAACACACCCCCCCCACCAACAAACACCACCCCCACACACCACCCCCCCACCCCCCACCACCCCCCCCCCCCCCCCCCCCCCCCCCCCCCCCCACCACCCCACCCCAAACCAAAACCCACCACCCTCCCCCCCCACCACCCCCCCCCCCCCCCCCCCCCCCCCCCCCACCACCCCCCTCCCCCCCCCCCCCTCTCCCCCCCCCCCCCCCCCCCACCCCCCCCCCCCCCCCCCCCCCCCCCCCCCCCCCCCCCCCCCCCCCCCCCCCCCCCCCCCCCCCCCACCCCCCCCCCCCCCCCCCCCCCCCCCCCCCCCCCCCCCCCCCCCCCCCCCCCCCCCCCCCCCCCCACCCCCCCCCCCCCCCCCCCCCCCCCCCCCCCCCCCCCCCCCCCCCCCCCCCCCCCCCCCCCCCCACCCCCCCCCCCCCCCCCCCCCCCCCCCCCCCCCCCCCCCCCCCCCACAGTAGTATCACTTTTCAATGGAAATTCCTCACAAGGATAGCAAGACAAACACGTGTTTGGTGCGTGGGTGTATGTTTACCCTGCAATGAATGGTGCTCTGTTTGAGGATTAGTTCCCATCTTGCACTCCGTGCTGCCGGATGGGCTCGGGCTTTCCAAAAGTATAAACAGACAAAATTAAACATTTGTAATAGGCAGGAAGAAGGAAAAAAAATCTGTTGTTGTGAACAGCAGAGGGCAGTGAGGGCCCCACTTAAGCCAGTGGCATGAGTCAGGGTTTATAATTATCAAAACTGCGTCCTGTGTTAACAAGAAGAGACTGAGAGGAGATGAAATCATGTCTCTCTAAAAGTCAGATGAAATCGTGGTTTAACACTCTCACGAGGAATGCAACGTGACTGGCTGTGCGACAATGAAAAGAAATATAAATCTGTGTGACATCAACAAATAGAGCACACCAGTAAAATCAGATATCATGTCTGAGTTTCAGATCGGAATAAAACTTATACTGAATTTAATTTAAATGTAGTCCAACTTTTGCTTCATTAGTTTGTGTCCTGGCATTAAAGTATGCAGACAAATTGCACAAATCATCACATGTCCTCAGTAATACAATACAAAAAGTACTTCCTAAAGATACAAATTGGGACAACAAAAATGTCTAATATAAGGTCAATCTTTATCATTTATGCCACACTTTCTATCTGAATCTAATGCATATTCAGAATGAATTAAGGGTTTTGAGTTGCATACCTGACCAGGTTTACATTTCAGTCCTTAGAAAAACTTTTACATCTTTCAGATCGTATTTTCCTTAAACTTCTGTGACTTAATTGGACATTTTTACACAGTAAACCAATATGTACTAGGGGTGGGTTATTGGAAAAGGATTCATGATACGATATGCATCACGATACAGGGTCCCAAATACAATTATATCATGATACATTGCAATACGATTGCTTACGAGATATACTGTGATATTCACATAGTCACTTAAAATTAAACAACAGCTGACAAATTACATGTTATTGCTGGGTAAAAGAGGACAGGGTGGGACCGCTTACATCTTCAGTCCTTAGAGAAACTTTTCACATCTCTCAGATCGTAAAACACCTGTACTACTGCAACATCTACAGACGTGGAGATTGTAGTTTACAAAAACCAATTTAATAAGGTTCTTCATGCTGAAATGCAGTGTTTTTGTTCCTTTCTCTCAAACATAAAGTTTTCTTTTAAACCAAAAAAGTTTTTCATTTTGGGTCTTATCCGTCTACTAAACATTCTTCCAACCAGCCTTCTGGCTTGTCCACGTGATGTTTAGCAAACTGTAGATGAGCAGCAATGTTCTTTTTGGAGAGCAGCTGCTTGCAATCCCTGTCATGCTCACAATTGTTGTTCAGTGTTCTTCTGATGGGTGGACTCATGAACATTAACATTAGCCAATGTGAGAGGAGGCCTTCAGTTGCCTTAGAAGGTACCCTGGGGTCCTTTTGTGACCAAATTATTACAATTACACACCATTGCTTTTGGAGTGATCTTTGTTGGTCGACCACTCCTGGGGAGGGTAACAATGGTCTTGAATTTCCTCCATTTACACACAATCTGTCTGACTGTGGATTGGTGGAGTCCAAACTCCACTTTAGAGATGGTTTTGTAACCTTTTCCAGCCTGATGAGCATCAACAACTTTTTCTGAGGTCCTCAGAAATCTCCTTTGTTCGTGCCATGATACACTTCCACAAACACGTGTTGTGAAGAGCATACTTTGATAGATCCCTGTTCTTTAAATAAAACAAGGTGCCCACTCACACCTGATTGTCATCCCATTGATTGAAAACACCTGACTCTAATTTCACCGTCAAATTAACTGCTAATCCTAGAGGTTTAAATACTTTTGCCACTCACTAATATGTAATATCGGATCATTTTCCTCAATAAAAAAATTACCAAGTATAATATTTGTCTCTCATTTGCTTAAATGGGTTCTCTTTATCTACTTTTAGAACTTGTGTGAAAATCTGATGATGTTTTAGTTCATATTTCTGCAGATATCTAGAAAATCCTAAAGCATTCACAAACTTTCAAGCACCACTGTATATGCTGCATTGCATTACATTTACATACAGAACATCTACATATGTTCACCTGCCACATGCTTTTTCAAACCGACTTACAACCGAGACGTTCTTACATGACACAATCCAGGGTTAAGACTCAAATTGCTCAATAGTTTCAACTTGGCAGTGCAGGTTCTTGAACCAACATAGTCTAGTACCTTAACTGCTCAGCCACCACTGGCTTAATATGAAATGTGACATAGCAGTAGTTTGTTGAAATCCCTAAAAATAGTATGACTATAGTCGAAGTGGACTCTACTGGGTAAGCACATTCTTAGTGCATGTGTGAGTATCTGTATCTGTCTTGTTGTTGTTGTTGTTAGGAAATGGCTGCTATGTGTATCATGCTGGTTATGTAACAGCTCTTTGGGCACTTTGGTTACTTTAGGATACATGCATGCTCACACACACCAACAAGCTGGCACATAAAAAGGTGCTGTTAAGCGCACATATGTTGGCACTTGATCGCTTTGCAACTTCAGTTCTTGACGCATTTTGACAGGAAAACTTTTTGCCTTGGCACTCATCATTTGTTCAGCACTTGCTAGAACTTGTATGAGACGAGACATGTGACTCGTATGCCCTTTCCAGCTGAAACACAGGAGCACATGTCAGTCTCAGCTCAGTGCAGATCGCTCAAATCCGCTGTAAACTTCTCGTTTTTTTTTTTTTTTTTTACATATATTTATACATATAACCTGGGCCCGGAGAAGGTTAGTGGTAACAGCCAACCAAAGAGGAAAACAGTGAGAACCACGATAAATGTATTTATAATAAACAACAGCGTGTGTCTTTCATATGATTATTGTTTCTATTTTGAGTAATTCCCAGTTTTAATAAAGGTATTACTCACAGACCAATGTACATGAGAGGCTGTTTTAAGATTTATATGAGGCACAAGGGGCCCAGGTTTTATCCATATTACATAAATTCAATGTGAGCCCCATAAGTGACCGAACAAACATCAACACACATAATAACGCTGTTCAAGTGGGACTTACTTTATAGCCACCCTGCATATAGTGTATAAGTATAAAATACATCTCAATTAATTTATATAATGCCTTATACAGTGTGGATTTTCTGGGGGTCTGGAATAGAGTAATTCAATTTCCATTATTTCTTATGGGAAAAATCCTCTTGGTTCTCATCGTTTTTGTCACTTGACATGACTTTTGGAACAAATTAATGATGAGTACCGAGGTATTACTGTATTTTTTAAATAATAATAAAATATTCTCTGTTGTAGATTAGATAAATATTTGAGTTAAGTTATATTTTATGTGAGTTCAACATGACTAAAATTAGATAGCAGTCAGAGGTGGGTAGAGACATAGTGCATGTATGGTATGTGGTATTTTAATACCCTTACCTGCTATCTGAATCACTAACCATTGCCAGAACATTCTGGGAACCAAAAACGAACAATCCCAAAACGTTTCAGGAACCAAAAACTAACATTCCAAGAACGTTGCAGAAACCAAAACCTACAGTATGTTCCCAGAACCTTTCGGGAACCAACATTCCAAGAACATTTCAGGAACCAAAAACAAACATTCCCAGAATGTTTCAAGGACCAAAAACTAATGTTTCTAGAAAGTTTTGAGAACCAAAACAAACATTCCTAGACTCTTCTTCAAAGATCAGCAGCGGTTGTCTGTGATTAGCAACTGGTGGGCGAACAAGCAACTCTGCCCTCTTCCCTCCAAAGTACCCAACCATAATTGTTTACAAATAACATGTAATAATAATAATAATAATAATAATAATAATAATTTCAGCCAAATCTAACAGTCTAGAGAAAACACATAACACTGTCAAAATGTAACGATGCTGTGAGCAAGAATTATTGGCGGGACATTTTACTCCACATCAAACTTTGAAGGGGACACCATCTCCTCCTCCACCCGCAAAACTATGTTTTGAATATACATAAACAAGGTAGGGATTTCTCATAAGAAATATTGGAAATAAGCTTTTGCTATCTGAACATATGCTGTCTGATTCATTAATGGGAGGAGGTACATTCATTACAGAAATGGTTCTTTTGTATTAGGTGCTAAAATAAGGTATCAGGTT
Source organism: Ancistrus triradiatus (assembly GCA_025084515.1). Lineage (NCBI taxonomy): Eukaryota > Metazoa > Chordata > Actinopteri > Siluriformes > Loricariidae > Ancistrus > Ancistrus triradiatus. Next base: position 48,724 of record JAJAGP010003122.1, read on the forward strand.
AAAGTTTGGACACACCTGCTTTTAATGAACTTTACTTTAGCTCTGTTGGTCAGGATACAAATGACAGAAATGGCCTTGAGCCAGTAAAGTAATACAAAGCAGCTATTTAATGTTGACCCATATATTTCAGTTGTAATCTTTGCTGCTGTTAACTGGTGATTTCCCAGGCTAATGGCTCTAATTTACTGGGCATCTACAGCAGAGGTAGCACATGGTCTTCCTTTCCTGGGCACTCTTGATAACAGCCAGTTTTATTGTAGCATTTGGTTTTTGAACTTTTGTACTGTACTTGTTGAAACATTTGCTGTTTTCTAAAAAGGATTGCCCAAAAAGTGCTTATGGACTGACATTTCTATTTGCTTAGCTCAGCTTTTTTGCCATCTTGTAGTTTATTAATGCAAAACACAAAGAATGGTTCCAAATATGTCCTTTGGTATCCTCTCTAGCTTACCACAATGCAAATGGTAATCTAGGGTTAAAACTAAGAAAGAAGGTTTTGAAGATAACATAGTAATTCTGACATCATTCTTGCTTAAACTTGAAAAAAAAAATTCAGATCTGTTTTGAATAAACATTTTGGATGGACAAACTTGACTACTTCTATTTTTGTAAGGAAAACAGCCTTGTAAGTGGAAATGGCTATACAAAAAAAGAAATCTATTTTTCCATAGGTGTGTCCAAACTTACTTTACGTACTTAAAGTACTGTACGTCAAGCTCTGCAAAGACAAATACAAAACAGATAATTCAATTTAAAAAGTGTTCAGGTTGACAGATGGAACAAAGGTACAGACAGAATGACCAGAATGTGCTGGAATAAGAGATCTGCACCAGTCACTCTTTGTTCCTCTCTTCAACATACTCGCTCTCTTTTAATCCGGCTATTAATATCTGACTTAGCACAGGATTTAGTCAGAGGAGAGTGTCTCTGGCAGCACACTCAGGTTTTATATTTTGATTAAAGTTGTGCAACAGAGAGGCACTTAATGTTTTTAATAGGAAGCTCTTCACACACATCTCACAGCTCAGTGAAACGAGCAAGACAGTAAAATGCATCCAATCCTAAACTCTTTGAGATAATCCTTCTAGCCTTTGAGATAATCTTCTGGGTTTATTTTGAATGATCTCATTTACTGGAATCATGACTTCCAGTGGAAGTCACATAATATCTTCCTATTAATATTAGTATGGCAGTATTATACATATCAACTCTTAGTTTTTTTTTTACAAGCATTATTTTTTTTAAATGTCTGGACCTTGGCAAAATACGTAAAACAGAAATAGGGCAAATAACCTTGTAATCAGTTTGCAATATTCTAATATTATATTATGATAACCAAAAGAATGTGAGTAATAAATCGGAAATTTACCTATTTTGAAGCTGTTTTAACCTAATTTGCAGGGAATCCTAGTTTCTGATCTTTAATAGAATTCACTTGTTCTACAGTAGTCTTATGTAAAGAGGTGTTGTGTCTTGCCAGAGAAGAGGGCTTTTGAAGGTCTGTCACACTACACCAGTTTCCCAGCCAAAACCAAACAGAGCAACACCAAGGGACAATCTGTTCTACTTTACCCCCCTCCCCATTTCATTGCTGCCTCCCTTTTCCATTCTACCTATCTTGTTTTCCATGATAGGCATTTAACATCAATGAAGCACCACCTGACACCAGTGATTGTTGTTAAGATAATGGAGACTATTTTGAGCCATGGCAGTGGCATGATAATTAAGTTTGTGGTAGGCGTTTACACTGTTGTGGTGTCAGAGGTAATCCCTTCATGGAACAGCTGCCACTGTTGGGTTCTTGAGCAAAGTCAAGTCAAAGTCAGATCTATTTATATAGCGCTTTTTTACAATGGAGCATTGTCTCAAAGCAACTTTACATGTTTAGATTATCTCCAAATAACTACGTCCAATCCCAAATTGAGCAAGCCTAGGGCGAACTCGTCGCAAGGAAAAAACTCCCTGAGTGTTATAGGAAGAAACCTTGGGAGGACCAAGACTCAAAAATGGGACCCAACCTCCTGGTGCGGGTAGATGATAAATCTAAGAGCGAAACTAAAGTCATGGAGCAAAGCAAGGCCCCATAACCCACACATAACCCACAATGCTTGATTGTAAGAGTGTACCAATTGTAAGTCGCTCTGGATAAGGGCGTCTGCTAAATGCTGCAAATGTAATGTAAATGTAAACAGCTGTGAAGACCCGAATAGTTCATTTTTGACCCTTAAAGCAAATGCTATAAACGAATATTACAGCCAAAATAAAATGTGTACAATTTTCCACTTACCTAAACTTTAATGTAGCTGTCAGTTAAGAGAAGGTTGCATACAACAGCTTCATATTTTTACAAATTGTATGTATACTCATTGACAAAAAACTAAAGCTGTGGTCTGTGGTCTTAAGGTAATGGACTATGGACCAAAAGGTCCAGGGTTCAAATCCCACCTCTGCCAAGCTGCCACTGTTGGGACCTTGAGCAAGGCCCTTAACCCAGAATTGCTTGGATTGTATCAATTGTAAGTCGCTCTGGATAAGAGCATCTGCTAAATGCTGTAAATGTAAATGTAAAGCACCCAGATAGAAATGTTAGATTTCTGCAAAACTCAACATGCAGTTCTATCTCAAGCAGATATGTAAATGATTACAGATGTGGTCAGATTTGAAACTGGGTCATGCCATAAGAGGGAATAAAAGTGCTTCCCTTGGTGCCCTATAAAAAAGACTCTCAGATGTTACTTTTGGGTAGTGTACCTCTTGATGAGAGATCGTTAACTGCTAGACATGCCTCTATAACGCACTCTGTCAGACATTTCGCCCAGCTGACAGACTTTAAGAGGGAGCACATCATTGGACCGAGAGATGCTGGATGGTCGTTTCAACGAATTGCCCACCATCTAGGCTGTTCTGCCCTAGCTGTGTTGGGAGCAGTGGTTCCGTGAGGGCACACATTTTTTTGTCAAGAGTGTAGATCGTAACACATTTCGTCATGTTGTGACACAAGTAAATCTGACCTATTTTGGTATGCATTTAACAAAAGACTGGAGAGGGTAATTGTGTCCTAAAGAAAAGCCCAAGCCTAAGAGCTATTCAAAATGTTGTCATGTTGTCATTATGCTTGTTCAGTTTGCCATGTCAGGTGCTGGTATCACCCCATAGTGGTAAAATGAGTAAGTAACATAGCTGGCTGACAAAAGCTTTAAGTGCTTTGCGCCATGTAGATGTAGAGTACTCTTTATGCCACTGTTGACGTTCTAAACGAAGCACTGATTTTGACTAGATTTTTATCTGATCTAATGAATGTACACTTACCAGCCAATCCGAAACTAGTGTTTTCAGGTACGTGTGTGGTATTTTAGTATAGTTTGCACAGTGCCAAATTGGTAGCTTAACAGAATTGCAGATTCTGAACATGGCTAACATTTCAGATGTTGATCATATCTGGCTGCTCTGAGGTACATTTTCAAAAAACAATTTGCACTTGTTAAATAAAATTTTATACATATTTTATATATACAACACATAATGAATCATTATTATTTGTAAGACAGTGTGTACACAGATCTACTAAAAATGCCCAGCTTATGTTTGATTTTAGCTAAATGTGTGCAGCTTTTCTTAGACACTTTTAGGGGGGCTCCAAGGAAGAAACAATTGGGAACCACTGCTTTAGGCTACTGTCTTTTTACTTTTTAAAATAAGCTTTTATTATATGGACAAGACAGATTACACAGTATGTAATGCAATGTTTATTGGTCTAAATAGTTTATATTGGATATGTATCATAATGTTAACACTTCAGTTCTAGTTACTTCTGAGTGTGATTCAACTGTAATAAATTGTGATTTCAACACTGACAAGAATTTAACAATAACACGAGCCTCAGAATGGCTTTTCAAAAACTGAAATCATACTCTCTCTCTCTCTCTCTCTCTCTCTCACTCTCTCTCTCTCTCTCTCTCTCTCTCTCTCTCTCTCTCCTTGACTTAACACCAACATACAACAGCAGAACAACCAGCCCATTACTGATTTTTAAAACTCAATACAAAAATAAATATCTAGACAAAATTATTTACATCTCCATCACTGTAACAACATTGTGTAACTATGCACTACCAGGGCTGTTTCTTTCATTGTCACAGTTCAAAAAAGTCCATACTTTCTTTGCCTCCTCCATCTTCTTAGCTACCCCTTCCTCTTCCTTTTCTCTTTTCACCCTCTTTGGGCCTCCTGAGACACGGATCTGCCCAGGGTTCTGGGTGCCTTGGCGAACTCCATGCGAAGAGGTTTGACGGGTGGCAGGTCTCGCATAATCTCCATCACATCTCTCTTGCTTGGGCATGCTCCATCAGGTGCGTAGGCACTGGTCACATCCTCCATACTGTGAGGAGCACCGCGGCCCAGCCTGACGCCCAGTTCGACCGGCTTGAAGATGGGCAGAGGAAGCGTGTTCCTGTAAGGCAGCAGCTGATGCTCCCCGATTCCTGATTCCACAGTGCCCACACGCAGCACACCTGAGGGGCACTGCTGAGAGAGGGGACGGGCGCGCCAGTAACGGGAAAGCGTCTCACGTCGAGAATCGTCCGACATCAGCATGGACTGGCTATGGAGAAAAGCGTAAGATACAAATCATTAAATGAAGTACATTTTAGCACTTTGTGTTAATTTAATATAAACAAAAAAGGTTTCAAATGTGTTTTTATTTCATAAGTGAAGTAGAGGTGTTGAAGGGTGTCACTGGCTACCCTTTGATGCTACCCTGCTAAAATAACACCAGCATATGCATTGTTTTGGACAATGCCATCCTGGTCAAACAGCTTTACCAACCAGACCATGTGAGTTCACTATCTATACTATCAGTGCTAACCAGCATAAACTAGCTTAAACCAACATTGTACATGAACTATCTCACTTTCTGACCAGTGGACCAGCATTCAAAACCCAACATATACTGTTTTGTAGCTTCCATGCTAGTATAAGCGTTTCCAGTTGAATTAAATTTAGAGGAATCCAGATACGAACAGAATTGAATGTGACAAGGCTAAAAGGCTTGCCAGATTACATAGTGTAAACTCTATAGTGTTGAATTCTACTAGCATTTTAAACTGCACCTCCCAAGTTTTACTTGTTTCTCACTAGCTTTTATTTAGCAAGCTACTAATAGCAGGCTAGTCTATCTAGAAAGTTAATGTTAGCCAGTAGTTGTGTTAGCTTGTCACATTTACGTTTCTATTATGATACCATTATCTTAGCTAGGCCTTTAAAGTAATAACTATCAGGTTAGCTAAAATCTGCTAAAAGCTATTAGTTAGCTTTGTTTGACACCTATTCATATATATTACAATCAAGTCATAGTATTCCACATATCTGAACACTGTTATATTGCATTGGAGTGAAACCAGACATGCTTGTATGCTAATTCTATGCTTTCAGTTATACTATATATTATACAATTATAGCTATACTTACTTTATTTAGAAATGTATATGATTGTGTAGCATATTACTGTCCATATTTGTGAAGGTTTAGCATTAATAATCAAGTAGTCATGGCTTAGGAGTACACGTAGATAATGAAATAATGTGAATGATAATTAAACATTTTTAATACATTTTAATACAGTTGTGTAAAGAGTGTGCAGTACCCACCGGTCCTCGTGCTGTGTTCGCATGTTGATGCTGTGCCAGTCCGCAATGTAACTCTCTCTTTGGGAAACGTTAGCTTCCCGGACGCTGCAGCTCAGTTCAGCGCCCACCACAGAGCCACCACACTTCTCCAGAACAGTACACACGGGCATCCTTGATATGTGTTTATTTGTTAATTGAACAATGAGCCACCCCTATGGGATCTGTAGTTCTTCTCTTGTTCTTCTGAAGCACAGTGTCTTTTTTAGCTGTAGTCTTAAGCAGTATGTGATGCCCACTGTCTCTGTGTGGTTGTCTAGGGGTGTGTCTGTGCTTTTATACACTCTCTGATGCTATTTCTGTACGATGGTCTCACTCCACAGTCTGTCTGTACTGACAGCTGATACTCACTCGATCATCCTCACACACACATTGGGCACAGCGCAGGAATCGGGGTGCAGAGGCTTTGAAATCCCCTGATGTGGGTAAGTGACCTCCAGGACACACCTGTTTCCTTGACGACTGTCAAAGCAGAAATATACACATATTCATCCATGACCACAAAATATCACCGTCACCATCACCAATGTCAGAGCCAGATTCACTAATGAGGAAAGTCAGATGAGCGATAGTTAACATGGAAACTATTTTAGTCTCTTTTGTCATTAATGAGCTGAAGACTTGATTAAATAATAAGAACTGCAGTACATCCAAAGTTAGAGAACAAAACCTGCCCAGTCTAGGGTGTGGAACAACAAAGGAATGTGGAATTTAAGGGAATGAAGGGGGATTAATCGACTAATCTTCTCGGAACAAATGCCTGAGCCCGGATAACTTTCTCATTTGATCGTAGCAGTTGCAGCAGTTACTGATTAACAGGGTAAATATCAAGATACCAAGCTAATCTACTGAAAAAATGAAATGAATTTGGTAAGTCAACCATGAAACCATGTTGGAAAGACTGCCTAATGTCTCTTCCAGTTAAACCAATTTAAAAGGTTATGAGGATATGTTTCTCCTTTTGGCACCTCAGAGGTTATAGCTCAGTGGTAGAGCTGGGAGTCTTAGGCCACCATTACAGTGGTGCGTGAAAATTTGTGAACTCTTTAGAATTTTCTATATTTCTGCATAAATCTGACCTGAAACATCATCAGATTTTCAATCTCATTTAAACAAATGAGACAAAAATATTATACTGGGTCATTTATTTATTGAGGAAAATTATCCAATATTACATATTAGTGAGTGGCAAAACTATGTGAACCTCTAGGATTGGCAGCTAATTTGAAGGTGAAATTAGAGTCACGTGTTTTCAATCAGTGGGATGACAATCAGGTGTGAGTGGGCACCCTGTTTTATTTAAAGAACAGGGATCTATCAAAGTCTGCTCTTCACAACACGTTTGTGGAAGTGTATCATGGCACGAACAAAGGAGATTTCTGAGGACCTCACAAAAAGAGTTGTTGATGCTCATCAGGCTGGAAAAGGTTACAAAACCATCTCTAAAGACTTTGGACTCCACCAATCCACAGTCAGACAGACTATGTACAAACGAAGGAAATTCAAGACCATTTTTACCCTCCAAAGATCACTCCAAGAGCAAGTCGTGTAAGAGTTGGCAAGGTCACAAAGGACCCCAGGGTAACTTCTAAGCATCTGAAGGACTCTCTCACATTGGCTAATGTTAAGTGTTCATGATTCCACCATCAGAAGAACACTGAACAACAATGGTGTGCATGGCAGGGTTGCAAGGAGAAAAAAAACCACTGCTCTCCAAAAGAACATTGCTGCTCGTCTGCAGTTTGCTAAAGATCACGTGGACAGCCAGAAGGCTACTGGAAGAATGTTTTGTGGACGGATGTACCAAAGTAGAACTTTTTGGTTTAAAAGAACAGCGTTATGTTTGGAGAAAGGAAAACACTGCATTCCAGCATAAGAACCTTATCCCATCTGTGAAACATGGTGGTGGTAGTATCATGGTTTGGGCCTGTTTTGCTGCATCTAGGCCAGGACGGCTTGCCATCATTGATGGAACAATGAATTTTGAATTATATCAGAGAATTCTAAAGGAAAATGTCAGGACATCTGTCCATGAACTGAATCTCAAGAGAAGGTGGGTCATGGAGCAAGACAATGACCCTAAGCACACAAGTGGTTCTACCAAAGAATAGTTAAAGAAGAATAAAGTTCATGTTTTGGAATGGCCAAGTCCAATACAAATGTAAATGTTGTGGAAGGACCTGAAGCATAATGAACTTAATTTTGGATTGATTTATAAAACAAATATTCCAAACAAAACTGTTTCATTTAAATCTATCTATAATTTTGTTAATTTGAAGACATCCAACAGCAGGCTCAAAGAGGTTGTATATATGCACTGGTTTAGTCATACTTATGGTATGTTTATAGTGAAGGACTCAGCACAAGCCTATGACCTTAAGTGTTAGTCATTCCGGTGACTTACTGGGTTACTGACAGGTGATGGGAACAGCCAGTGTCTCAGGTTACAGACACACCGTTTTCTATGACGTATGGGGCAAATACAGGAATTCATGTCACCGTCTCTCATTCTTACAACACAGCACACTGTACGGTATGAATCAGAATGTTAATCATTACATTTACAGCATTTAGCAGATGCACTTATCCAGAGCAGCTTACAGTCTTACAATCCAAGCAATTGTGGGTTAAGGACCCAACAGTGGCAGCTTGGCAGAGGTGGGATTTGAACCTTGGACCTTGTGGTCCAGAGTCCAGTACCTTACCCGCTAGGCTACCACAGTCCCACAGCCATTAGTTTAACCACCACACACTCCAATCACACTCTAATTTTAAAAGGGCAAAATAGACAAAACAGAAACAAAAAGATCTTCTTATGAAGGAATGCAGTATTTTCCTTTCTCCAAATATAGCACTTTTCTTTTAAACAAAAAAACCCACCCACACACACACACACACACACACACACACACACACACACACACACACACACACACACACACACACACACACACACACACACACACACACACACACACACACACACACACACACACAAAACTGTTACGTATATCTTACAACGCAATTCCTTCAACTTCTTCTAATTTTAACGGTGTTTTGTATATTACTGTTGCATTGCTGCCACCTACTGGACGGGAGTGTGGAGAAATTTGTGACGTCAACTACATAACTGATGCACCCATAGCGATTCCTTTCAGATATTTAAACAAACTTCCTTATTCTGAAATGGTAGTGAATTCAGCATACACAGTATTCCTTGCCATTTTTATTGTTCTGGACAAGAAATCACATCAGATTACAAGACATTCTGGGTTCTGCTCAATAATTGTATTTTTGGTGCCTAAACCCTAAGCACCTAATTTCAACTTTGAACAACAATTATGATGTAAAAAGAGTTTCATCCAATGGGAAATGGTTACACTATATAGTATATGGTTAGCAAGTTACTTGTATACATCTTATTGACATATGAATAACCAAAAACTAGTCAAGCGACACCTGCTGACAGGAAAGATAATCGCAAGCAGAAAACAAGGTAAAATTCCTTTCCAGTGTAAAAAAGACAAAGATAAAAATTACTGTATTGTATAGTACTGTCCTGTGCTAAATGTGTTCATATTGTGTTTAATTAATATTATCATTTAAAATAAAACACTGTGTGCTAAGTATGTAAACTACTAAGTCTGGTCAAAATCCATTTCGGTCAGCGTCCTGTTTCACTGAACATAACGCAGACATTAAACTATACACTGTAGTATAAATTACAACTTCTATAATCTGAACTGCAGGAATTTCAAAAGTAAACAGCTACAATACAGTACAATAGATTTTCCAATCAGACTAAAAGATATATTCTATGCCGCGAATGTGTTACTGACAGAGAACTTGAGAGAAATCGGAGGTTGATTGCAATTTCCAGCGTTACAAAAACTTCTGACAATAGGAAGCCTTCCATCAGTCACTGACCAGATTTCTCAGTAGATTTAGATTACTGTAAATCTGTGACTCGTCTAGCTTATAATTAAAATATTTATTCAACAGAACAGTCACTCTCCAGACTATATAGACCAGGGGTGTCCAAACTTTTTTCAAAAGGGAGCCAGAATGGTCAGATGATATCAAAATACATACGGGACAGTCTCTCTTTCCAAAAATATTATTCATAAATTGTTCCAAACATTGTATTCAAAACACAAAGGTACAGAACATTGAACATTTATTTAACTACTGAATTTTACTGAATTAATTTTAGCGCAATAACTGCAGCAGGATATAAAAAAAAAGTGAAAAATACGCCAATTTACTGCAGATTATTTAGACTGAAACATTTTCTTTAAAACATAATATGCATAATACTGCACCTTTAAAACATGTCAAGTATCTTCCGTCTGTATTTCTAGTGTAGACTGTATTTTATTACTCAGTTGACATGCAATATCAGACCTATGGAACTTAATAACAAAGCAAGTCTTTTATTTATTAAGTCACATAAACTAAATACAAATTTAAAATGCGGTTCTTATTTAAGCCATTTATGTGCTGCTGCCACCGTCTGGTGAAGGGAAAAATTGCAACATGCTGGCAGGCGTTCTTAAGAATGATGCCGCGGGGCAATTAAAATCTGTCCCCGGCCGCATTTGGGAACTTTGGACACCCCTGATATAGACCAATCTGTTTCTACAGACCTACTATATAGACCTATCCGATTCCAGGCCTTTCATAGTCTGACAATGGAAATCTTTCAGAAGTTGTTGGACATTTTCTAAAAGCACACTGTAGTGCTAGGGCTTTTACTATAAACGTTAAACTAGTTTAGCTAGTTTGTTTTGGTTCTTTTTCTTAACATGCCAGTATTACTTCTCATTTGGTTAACACCACAGTTATGTCCCAGTTATTTTTCTACAACTCAGATATTGACACAGTCCTCGTTGACTATTTATTTTGGGATCGTAATGCAGGCAAATCAGCAATAACACCGTCCTCCAATAAAACAGTCAGAGGCTATGTCCGAAATCATACACTACGTTACTAAAAAGAATGATAACGTAGTAAAGACACTATTGCCTAAGTAACGCTGTTTAGCACCCTGTATATTTAGAATTCAGCATGGTGTTTTCCCATTTGTGCTGTTGTAGATACCCCAAAAAATGAATAACAAAAAGAAAAATGAGGTTACATGCCCTGAATAACGTGATTATTGGGCTAAAGTGTAGTGGCCTTTAGCAGTTTTTGAACTGCCTTATTTGATGCCAGATACCAGAGTATAAACAGAGACTGGGTGTCAGTGTCAGTATTAACTGAGCTTTGATGTCAGCATTTCATGAAAATTGAAAATATATTATATTAAATATTTAAATATGAGTGTATCCCAAACAAATTAAACCATCTCACCATCTGTAATCCTTAGCTGAAGGCAAATGTTTGGAACATAAAAGTGTAACTATCATGTCTTCATCACTTAGAAGTACAGTCTAACCTCATTATCTCATCTGTTTCATGGCTATTTTAACAAAGTTACAAAAAACTGACATAATATTTTACTGAGCCGAGAGAGAGCAGCCCTCATGATCGTACAATCACATTTACAATGTACATAAATATGTATGTACATGTACAGTTTCTATTCATTTACACATATTTGTGAAATAGTCCGTGATTGACGATTGGTTCTGTGACGCAAATTCTGATTGTTCAAAATGGCGCATCAGTAATTCAATAGCATGTCGCATGCTTTAGGCCAGCTAAAAGACTGACGAGATTAACACATCAATGGAGCAATAATAATTCGCAATGAGGCATCAGCAGACTGAGCAGGGTCAAGATCTGCCGGCAAGGTGAGCTGCCATTTGAGGAGAGATCAGGGAAGGCGACCCTATCAATAGGATTAAAGTGACAGCTACCGACCAGTGGAAAACTAGGCGGATTAATGGGGTAGCATTTCATTGCTTCATTGCATTTGTCACATTTCAAGAATGGCGAGGGCGAGAGCCGAGGTTGGCGGCTTTTCGAGGTAAAGTGAAGGGAAATCCGTCCTGTCATCACAGGTTTCGAGAGATGAGTTTGGCGAGATAAGGGGGGGCGAGATAATGAAGTTAGTCTGTATTTACACTCCAAAAAGTAGCACATTAAATCATGAACCTCAGAAATACCTACGATGAGCTTCAACTCCTGATGAAATCAATTCAACGTATCCTCTACCAATGTGACTGACCCCATGAAGACCCAGTTCTGGTCCAGCAACCATTACTAGTTTGAAATGAGCCAACTTTAATTCCCAAAATATGCCAGTCTGTCCTTTATTTTTCATGATGCAAGTCCCAGGATTGGATCTGTGCACCAGACTTAATACTCTTGGCTCTGGTAACCAGAAGATCCTTCGTAGTTAGCATGCCTGCTGCCCTGCTCCGTTTCTTCCATGTACTCTGGGTCTTCAGAAGGTGCTGCTGCATCCTGGCTCGGGTCAGTGTAGTCCTGGGAGAACAGAGTGGAGCTTGCTCCAAGCTTGTACTTTTGGAAAGCCAAGAAACCCTGAGCAGCCTGAAGGATATGAGCGGTCCAGAAGAGACATGATTGAGATGCAAACAATCATGAACAGGAAACAGATGGGAGGGATTTCAGTGATTTATGGGAGTAGATGTGGAAAATTGGGTGTTTTTAGGAGAGGGGTGGACGGAAAATGAACAAAGGTATAAAATAAGGGGTTAGGGGGTTAGAAAGACAGGGAGAAAGAAGAGAAATATTGTTAATTAATTAATATTTTTAGTACAGCAGCCAGTTTGTTTAATGTGGTTTATACAATCAATTTAAGTGAAATCGGTTCAATCTGCAAATGAACAAAGCTGTGTATAGGGATGCGTTCATTCAATTTCTGCCATTAGTGACTCTCTATATATACACACACTATATAGACAAAAGTTTGTGGACACCGAAACAACACCATTCAAGACTTGGGTAATAGTATTGAGTTTGCCCCACATTTGCTGCTACAACAGCTTTTGTTCTTCTACAAGGGCTCTCCACTAGATATGTGGAACATGACCATGAGGTCAGCTTCTGATGTTAGACAATAAGCCCTGGCTCACTTTTTGGCATTCCAGTGCATTTTCAAAGAGTGTGATGGAGTTCAAAGTTAGCAAATCAATTCTCTATGGGACTTTGTTTAAGGACAGCAGGGCAGACAGTTGATGAACTGACTTGTTGGAAGCAGAAATTTACCAATGTGTCATAATGAGAGTCACTGGGTTATTCAGTACAACCCATTCTACTGCAACTATTTGTCTATGGAGAATCCAGAAATGTATGCTTCAAATTATGAACGTGTTACAAGAGAGTGCTACTTAAATGTCATAGCTCACTAATTAGAAGTGGTGTCCACAAACCTTTGTCTCTCTCTATATATAATCAACATATATTCTCTACCAAGGATGCTTAAAGGCAGTTCGTACATTTGTCAAGCAACACTTAAATTCATAGCTCATACATGCAGTGGATCAAGAATGGATCAGTGGTTCAAAACTGCATTCTGAGCTACATGAATCCCAACAGTCAGTAAACACAGTGTGATCAATAATCAATAAGATCAACCAATAATACTGATAAAAGGAACAATGGAAGGAATTTATATGTACACGTTAATAACTATAGACAGATTGCACATAAAGGTGGTGTAAACTGTTGAAGCAGCAGAGTCCTGTATGAGTGACACACCGAAGGTTCTAGATGTGAACACAAACAGAAATAAGACGATGTCCCAATGTCCTCAAGTATCTTCAGTGCTCAGAATAATGATCATAGGCACATTAGGTAATATAATTAATAAGGTATCTCTGTAATATGGTGAGGATTAAGGGTCTTTAGGACCAAAGGATGTAGTATAATGAATTCAGTATCATCATTAGAAAAAAGTTAACCTAAGGTTTGATGGAAAATACAGTACTGTGCAAAAGTCTTAGTCCACCATTAGATTTATACAATGCTATAATGACCATATATAACATACTGTTGACAACTGGACGCAAAACTTGGATTCATCACTCCATGTTACTTTTTCCACAGATCTTCATTCCAATCTTTGTGAGCTGTAGCATACTTTTTCACCCCTGTTCCCCTTCCGAAAAGGTGGTTTCTTGGCTGCTACCCTTTCAAAAAGACCATTCCTGATCAAGCTTCTTCGGACCAGTCAACTTGACATTCTGGTGAAGCTGCCAGATAGTGATATGGCTCAACTGTAAGGGGAGGTCACACTAACTCTTTTTTTTGGATCCAGTTTTTTAATACAAATTTGATCGTTTTTATTTTTCACTTTCACTACATTATTCAACAAATTACATGTGATATTCAATACTTTATTAGAAAATAAGCTTTGTAGTTTAACGTAAGTGATTTGAGCTATGCTATGATATATACAGTATATATCGAAGTTCTCACTTTACGATAAATTTGATGGATTTTTCAGAACATATCCCAATCGCAAATCGGGGACTACCTGTATATTGTCATTATACCATTGCTAAAACAATGGTATATCTAATCCAATTGTGACTTTTGCACAGTACTGTACTTGGACATCAGTAACTTGTGGAGATGAGTGAAATTTATTGGTCAGATCAGTTCAGCATCAGTAAAAATGTCTGATAAATTGCAAAAACGACTCCATGAATGCAGCCTAACAGTGGGATCTGAACCTACAACCTACCAGCCATTATCACTGGAACATGGTATATAAATCTATTTAATATATCTGATTTTATTTTGCCCATCATACATTTTGAGACAATAAATATGACTAATTGATTGCAACCATAAAAAGAAGTAACTATGAAAATCTACTATGGTGTTTTCTTCCCATGTGAGACTATTCACCTGACACAATTCCTGACTTTAGATACGTTTTGTGATTTTCCTTTCTCAGTCATGACAGTCACACTGATCGTCATTCAGTTATGACAGCACACATTCAGCACTCCATAAAGATATATCATGCCACTGGAGGTGAGCACAGGAATGTTTGCACTGTTCAGTTATGAGGGTGCTGCAAATCAGACAAATGGGGGAGGAGCCTGAGGGGTGAACAGTTTGTCGTATTCCTCTTCAAAGGAAACTCTCTTCATACGCTCCGTGGCGAGAAATGTAAGTGCACCCTAGAGAAGGACAAAATGGCCAGCTCAGTGGGCATTAAAATGACAAACGGCACAAGCTATTAAACTGCTACACAGATTTCTGTTGATAAAGTTACTGTAACGCAGTAGTTATAGTAAAGCAGGCTAATATAAAGACCAGAAACCAAAGTGATTACATTTGCACTAAAACTCATTGTTGGCCGTTCTACTCTTTATCTAACTTTATCCGCCATGCTACAAAGAAAAGAGTGTACAGTTTGAAAAACTGATATTTTAAATATGTTCAACACACAAGTCAGCAAGTAGGTTCTACACCTTTCTGCCTGCCCCACCCTCCTAAAACTAATTTTATAAAGAACTGTTTTGCCAAATTTGATGGAGAACTTGTTTGGCTTGAACAGAGACCTGACCTCAACTCTATCATCCTGAACAAATCATTAGCAAGAAAATTAGCATGGGAAAGGTTTTCTCTTTAATTTCCATAAATGTTGAATATGTGTGGATAAACTTGCAGCCAATATTGTTCCACTCAATGTTGATGAGTAGCTGAAAAACATTTCCTGGCTAGTTTGTGTTTAAGTAAAAGACTAAATGTTCTCTACAGAATTTACAGTGGGGCAAAAAAAAGTATTTAGTCAGCCACTGATTGTGCAAGTTCTCCTACTTAGAAAGATGAGAGAGGTCTGTAATGTTCATCATAGGTACACTTCAACTATGAGAGACAAAATGATAAAAAAAATCTAGGAAATCACATTGTAGGATTTTTAAATAATTTAATTGTAAATTTTGGTGTAAAATAAGTATTTGGTCAATAACAAAAGTTCAACTCAATACCTTGTAACATAACCTTTGTTGGCAATGGCAGAGGTCAAACGTTTCCTGTAAGTCTTCACCAGGTTTGCACACACTGTAGCTGGTATTTTGGCCCATTCCTCCATGCAGATCTCCTCTAGAGCAGTGACGTTTTGGGGCTGTCGCTGGGCAACACGGACTTTCAACTCCCTCCACAAATTTTCTATGGGGTTGAGGTCTGGAGACTGGCTAGGCTACTCCAAGACCTTGAAATGCTTTTTACGGAGCCACTCCTTTTGTCCCCAAGCAATGTGTTTGGGATCATTGTCATGCTGGAAGACCCAGCCACGTTCCATCTTCAATGCTCTCACTGATGGAAAGAGGTTTTTGGCTAAAATCTCACGATACATGGCCTCGTTCATTCTTCCCTTAACACGGATCAGTTCATCCTGTCCCCTCTGCAAAAAACCAGGCCCCAAAGCATGATGGTTTCCGCCCCCATGCTTCACAGTAGGTATGGTGTTCTTGGGATGCAACTCAGCATTCAAACACGACAAGTTCTCTATTTTGTTTTCATCTGACCACATGATATTCTCCCAATCCTCTTCTGGATTCATCCTTATGCTCTCTGGCAAACTTCAGACGGGCCTGGACATGTACTGGCTTAAGCACGGGGGCACGGCTGGCACTGCAGATCTGAGTCCCTCTCGGCGTGGGTGTGTTACTGACGGGTAGCTCTTTATTAACAATTTCCCTCCCACAGTTGATTTATTCACACCAACCTGCTTGCCTATTGTAAGATTCACTCTTCCCAGCTGGAGCAGGTCTACAGTTTTCTTCCTGGTGTCCTTCGACAGCTCTTTGGTCTTGAGTTTGGCGTCTGACTGTTTGAGGCTGTGGACAGGTGTCTTTTATACAGATAACGAGGTCAAAGAGGTGCCATTAATACAGGTAACGAGTGGAGGACAGAAGAGCTTTTTAAAGAAGTAGCTACAGGTCTGAGAGAGCCAGAAATCTTGCTTGTTTGTGGGTGACCACATACTTATTTTCCACCATGATTTAGAAATAAATTCTTTAAAAATCCTACAATATGATTTCCTGGATTTCTTTTACTCATTTTGTCTCTCATAGTTGAAGTGTACCTATGATGAAAATTACAGACCTCTCTCATCTTTCTAAGTAGGAGAACTTGCACAATCAGTGACTGACTAAATACGTTTTTGCCCCTGATAACCTTCAATTCAGTATCACAAAGCATAAACTGACTTTTCACAGTGAAGTAGCTCAACATTATCTGTAGCTGACAAGGTTCTCCACACCATGACACCTCTTCCTCCATGCTTAACCATAGTAGAGATACACACACTTCTCACCAGATTCCTCTCTGGAGCATCACCATACAACTCAAATCCTGGTTCATCAATCAACACAAGTCTGTGAACCATTCTGAATCAGACTTTCCAAAAACTTAATTCTGTCCTTGATATTTTTCTTAGATGGCAAATGGTGATCTTGCTGTTACAATTGCACTTAACTCTTTATTTCGCAGTTTTCTCATCCATTTCAGGCATACCTGAGATGTTTGCTTTTGAAGCAAATAAGAGTTTACTTTGCCTCATTCAATTTATAATAGTCACACCCCTCCTTGTTCTGATTGGTCGCCTCACAGACCCACCAAGAGCGTATGACACCGCCCTCGGACGATATTTCATTAAATATAACTCCAACAAGCTTTTGGACACCAACTAAACAATAGTTGAAGACGGTACTGACCCAGGTGAAGATTGAGAAGAAGGAGAAGGTGATGGCTGCTCTCGCTGCATCCGCACCTTCGTTTAATGGTGTGGCTTCAGTTACCTGCCACTGATTGGTCAGGAAACAAAAGCCCACAAACCACATGAAGGCCCAGAATGCTGTGATAACAGAAATACAGAGATGAGTTATGGTGGAGTGAGACACAGAAGGGCGCCTGGGTATCACTAATTCAAATAGACTTTTAACAAAAGCAGGGTTGTTTTTACTGTAATTATTGAGTCAACCAGCAGGAGGCAGCGATGTGTTAATAGCTATTCTATTAAAGCTCTTGACAATTTCAGACTACGATGTTTAACATTGGCATTATCGAAGAACACGAACTATACAAACAAATAAACAAATTACATGTATTGACAGTGGCAAGGGATGCCGTTGTGTTGATAACCCCTCGTCTTCCCTCCATCATTCTCGGTTAATTGTGTCTGTGTAACATTTCGTTCCATCTCTAGTTTTAAATCCATTAATCAAATGTAGGCAGGCTCACCAGCTGCTAATTGATTACAATATGCAGTACTGTCTTAGGCCACCATTAGAACTGTTGTTTTAGCAATGGGATAATGAGAATATAGATTTATTTCTCAGTCTCTTTGTTAGAATACAACCAGAAAATACAGGAAATTTGTAATAACCAACAACCCTAAAAAAACAGCTTCTATAGGATACAGTGGCAAGTATTTAATGTGACGGTTGTTGGGTTCAATCATCGACAATATGTTATATATGGTCATTATACCATTTCTTAAAAAAAAAATACAAACCATCGAATGGTGGCCACAGTACTGTATACTGACATCATTACACTATTACTTGCCTCTCGGCACAATTTCTGGTGTCTTTGGTGGTGGGCTAGCATATTATAGTGTTTGACTATACACACTGTGCTAACAAACTATTGCCAGTCTGAACCTACTGTCACTCTCAAGTGATTTCATACAGCACTATATTACATTTTTATGCTACATTTTTATGCCAATATGACACTCCTGTTGGTTCACAGCCTAAATGATTACTTTGAAGGACTCAGTTTTAAGCCATGTAAGATAATCAATATCTCACCGGAGACACCAATGTCAGCGATCACAGCTTTCTTGCGGTCTTTGACTCCGCTGATCTGTGGAAAATAGACATCCAGAGCCAGGAAGGCTATACAGGTGAGGAAGGTCAGAGATCCTATGGCCACACCATAGTTACAGGCACTCTGGTTGCGGTTAAAAACGCAGTACGCCTGTTCTTCATCTGGTCGGTTGACGTAGCCCTCATTAGCAATACAGCCAAAAATCACAATGGAAAAGAGCTGAAAAATAAACAGTAAGACATACTTATATAAAACTTCTCAAAAACAAACATGGAAAAAAGACTAAAATCCACCACCATCTGCCCGTCCACATAGCTCTCCGTGACACTGTACCTTCTCACCTCTGTTCCCTTCACCAACATGCGCACTAGAGTACAGTAAAATCATCACTCTTTCTTCCTTGGAACCCTGTCCACCACTTACTCACTCCATAAATCTTATTTCTCCTCCATCTCACACCCCATTTGCTGGAAATATACAGTGATGACATTCAAATCACCCCTCCAGGTTCTACTTTAACACTCATCACTCTGTCAGACATGCTCTTTACCTCCAATACACTCTTAATATACTCTTCCTTCAAGATTACCAATACACCATTTCTTCTCCCATCTACACCATGGTCATCTAATATCTAAATTTGATATAAACCTGTTTTAAAGCACTGTTTTACTAACTTCTGATCTAAACCATACATATCTATAAATGAAACTGTGCCAAATTCTTGCTGTTGGGGTAAAAAAAAGTTTCTTTACAGTATTTCTCCTTGAACTAATCAATACTGAGGACAGTACAGGACCTTTTTCACCTTATTACAGAACAATAAAGAGCTATTAGGATTACAATCTGACCTCAGCAACACCATGCTGCTGTTTTGAGTATACAGCTTTACTCTGCCTTGTGCTTTATTAGTTGCCCCGATCACAAGGCACCAGCGTCCCATGAGAGCTTTAATGCAGGCTTTGAAACTCCTAGCACGTGGGGTCCTGGTCTTGTGATTGTCAGCAGCTGAGCCTTTCAAGCATGTTTCAAGCAGTGTTGCCAGATTGGTGGGTTTCCCACCAAACTGGATGGATTTTGTTTTTATAGTTGGTGGAGCCCAACATCTGGGCTGGTTTGTTGTGATTTTGATGGGTTTTAGAATTTTCTATAATTCTAAATACATTCAGACATAGATTCCCACACAAGTCCTGAAGGTGAAAAAAAATTTATTAAACAAATAAGACAATCATTGTCGTTCAGTGTTCTGATGGTGGACTCATGATCATCAACATTAATCAATGTCAGCGAGGCCTTTAGTTGCTTAGAAGTTACCCTGGGTTCCTGTGTGACCTCGAGGGCAATTCCACTGGAGTGATCTTGGTTGGTCAACCAGCCCCGTGAAAGGCCTTGGATTTCCTCCATTTGTATACATTGTGTCTGGCTGTGGATTGGTGGAGTCCAAACTACTTAGAGATGGTTTTGTAATCTTCTACAATATTTTGTTGTTACACAACGTGCGAACTAGGGCTGTAAAAACGAATCGATAAAATTGATTATTAAAAGCGTCGACAACAAATTTCATTATCGATTCGTTGTGTCTCATGATTTATGTGTCCCCCGCCTTATCATATCCGCTTACGTTACTTGCGGCACTTGCGGTCAGTGCTGGAAAAAAAAAGACGAGCGATTGAACGGAGCGAGGCGGAGCCGGCGCGGACGCGGAATCTTCAAAACAAGTTAGCATTAAGGCTGTGTCCACACGTACGCGGGTATTTTCTAAAACGGGGGTTTAAATTCGTTTATAAAAAACATCCCGTCCACACAAGCACTGTTTAAACAAAAAACTTCGTCCACATGAAAACGCAAAAACGCTCACAGTCGCTGTCAAGAGCAGAGCCAAACCAGCAGTCCTATATGCCGGCGAAGCAGCTCACTCAACGACAACAGCAACGTCCTATGCATACGAACATTTTCTCGCCATTCTTCTTCAACAACCACTTCGTTTTCAAAGCTGTCCCACCAACGAGAGGTCCGACCAGGTCTCGTCCCAAACTGGCGACGCTGGGGGCGGGAACTGCTGGGTGTGATGGATACAGTAGTGACCTCCGTAGCGCTTTCTGACGCCTCTGTTCTTCAGTGTAATGAAAAAGTAATAATTGTACATTTATTTGTAGATTTGTAACAAGTTCGGTCATCAGTGTTACAGCTGGCACTATTTTGGCTACGTCCGCTATTGCACAAAAATCGCCTCATGTAAACACTTAGGAGGATAACGGTGCACAGTGAACGTGACGTTTTACAACAGAAACTGCCGTTTTCCTTCCCCCAGTCCACACGACAACGCTTGAAAACGGAGTTTCTGAAATCTTCCACCCTGGAAGGAGTTTGTTTCCAAAACGTCCGTTTCAGTGTATCCAAATACGCCGTCTGCGACCCCGCCAGAGCCTTTCCAACGATCTCCCATACGGATCAAAGCAAAAAGTCCGTCGTTTCAGTGACCTAAAACGCCGTTTTTTGTGGGTACGAACGTCAAAACGCATAGAAAAAGCTATGTTTTTAAAATATTGACCCCGTGTTCGTGTGGACAGGGCCATAGTCTCTAAAAAGAGAGCCAGCTTTAGCCAGGAGCATGTTGACTTGATAACATTTTGGATTGCAATGCAAAGTTCCTAAAGAAAGGGAGTGAATGAGTTTGTATGTAGTGTTTGCATCAGAGATGCACTTATTTTTCTTTATTATTTAATTTGTTATTTTAATTTATTAATAAATTAAATTTATTATTATTCATTTATTGTAAGCACGTATTTGCTCTGTTATTTAATGTTATATTTCTGAATAAAGACATGGAAAGTTTTTTTTTTTAAACCCGATTCATCAATTAATCGAAAAATAATCGACCGATTAATCAATTATTAAAATAGTCGTTAATTGCAGCCCTAGTGCGAACTCATCATCGAGTGTGTTACTAAATTAACAAAAGCAAGCTTGAAAGTGTTATTAGGATAGACTTCTACAAATGGGCATTGAGAATGCATGCATACACACAGAGCAAAGAGAGGTCACAGCAGCAGACAGGATGAAGCATGTGCCTCAGCAGTATTCACACAAAATCATGTGGAGTGCTTTAGAACGTAACCGCGGTCAATCAGGAAAAAAGTTGTGTTTCTGGAATTCACTGGCTTGTTATTGCTAATGCTCCTCTTTCTCTTAACTCTCTAGAGGGCTCAACCAGCACTGCTTGCGCTCTCTCTCGCTCTCGCTCTCTCTCGCGCTCTCGCTCACTCATTGTGCTGGAGGGGCCAAATTTAAAAGGTACGTTTAAACAGTAACTGACAAATCCTACTCATTCTGCCTTTAAGGAACCTAATGTCTGTTCCTTGTGACTGGCTGGCTGGCTATTGTTTAATAGTTATAGGAACACCAAACTGCTCTCAATTACTGCTGAAATAACGAACGTGTGGTCCAAAAAGAAAAGTAATCATTTTGACGTTTTATAATAGCTTTAAGTGGGAAGTAAAAAGCTTAACATAATGACTACTTTCCCTTTGGATCACAGATTCATCATTTCAGCAATAGAGATTACTTATCACCAGTAATAACTGAGAGAAGTTTGGTGTACCTAGGTCATTGTTTTAGGATGTTAACCCACATTGAGCTTTGTTCACGTCTCACTCTCATTTACATTTACAGCATTTAGCAGACGCCCTTATCCAGAGCGACTTACAATTGATACAGTCTTACAATCCAAGCAATTGTGGGTTAAGGGCCTTGCTCAAGGACCCAACAGTGGCAGCTTGGCAGAGGTGGGATTTGAACCCTGGACCTTCTGGTCCATAGTCCAGTACCTTAACCACTAGGCTACCACAGTCCCACAGTCCCACTCTCCAAGCTAACGCAACAATAGAGCTTTTAAATTGGAATTTGGAGTTGGTAGAGCACGGTACCCTGCTGAAGCTCAATATCATGCTGGAGCCTTAGATGTTTTGTCGTGTTGGAGGTGCAACCTCTTTATAACAGGTCAACTTTCCATACATATTAAATTTAGCCTTTCTGTTTTTCTCAAAGGCGAGCCAAACTTTTGAGCGCTCTTGAGCGTCTATCTTCCATGAATGCTCTAGCGGAGTGTATCGAAACAAAACCACATGATGACATACATGATTACATGACACACCAGTCCTGGCAGATAGGAGCCTCTTTAATACAGACGTATTTCTGCACTAATCGCGGCCATGTATTTGAAGCATAAAATGCGTTAGTGTGACCCCATAAGTGGAATCTAAATGTTATTTTTTCAACGGGTACCCAGATCTAATTTTAGAACCTGGTTTTGATACAAACCCGATGCAGAGA
This sequence comes from Ancistrus triradiatus, assembly GCA_025084515.1. Lineage (NCBI taxonomy): Eukaryota > Metazoa > Chordata > Actinopteri > Siluriformes > Loricariidae > Ancistrus > Ancistrus triradiatus. Next base: position 71,499 of record JAJAGP010003122.1, read on the forward strand.
TTATGAGGTGTACACGAGGCTGCACATTTACCGCTGGTGTGCTGCTTTGCAAAATGGCAGTTCTTGTCTTCGGACAATGAGTGCGTTTACATGTACTTAATAATCCGATAACTGCAGAAAACCAGATTTTGTCAGTAATCTGATCAATGAGTATACATGTACTTGAGAACCAGAATACCTCTGGGTTTAGTAATCAGATTTCTACTTTGCTACCAGCCAATAATCTCACAGAAACATGTGACATAAATATTAAATAATCAAATTATTCATTTTCTCATGTATATGCTGAATTTCAGAGTCTTCCCAAAGTGTTCTAAAGGGGTTTCACTGCCTTTAATTCTGTGGCGCGTCTAATTCCAGGGTTGCCAAATCCAGCTAGGAAAAAGTCAATGGAAAAAGAGGTCAAACAAAGCCAAGTTGTTGACCTGGCAACCGTGGAGGAATGCTCGTGCACATGCGCAGACTAATTGGTATACATGCAATGCGTAATCCGATTTCTGGAGTAAAATCCAGCTCTCTAGACCAGAGTATGCTTTATACATGGCCTCTTGAATAATCAGATAACTGCAGAAATCTGACTATGATCAGATTATCTAGTGCATGTAAACAACGACTGACCAGTCTTGTTTCAGGGTGGTGCAGATCTGTATGGTTTTATAGGGCAACACCGAAGTAAAGTAGTGAGTTGTGTGTTCTCTTTAAGCACTAAGTAATGAGTAATCTCATTATGTTTCAAAGAAATAGTCATTTGTACCGCATTAACTACCCTAATATTGGTAAACTGTATTACTTTATACCTTACCTACACATAATACTAAAGACTGGTGTATTTCAAAGGATCTACCAACTAGTTTGTTTCTGCAAAAAGAAGAAAGAGGAAATGGAGAAATAACGAGTGTTGATGACAGCTAGTATGCTGTACACTAGAGTAACCTCTAAAGCCACCTGCCCTCCCTTCCCCCACCATTTTCTCTCATCCATCTGTAATCTCTTTCTCTCACCATGTGTTCAAATACTAGAAACAACATTCACACAACAGAAAGGACCTCCTCCCTAATACAAACACACACAAACACTCATGTTTGTCTTTCTATTATTGAGGGGACTTTCCATTGACATATTATTACTGTAGCTAATTAATGCCACACCTACACCTAACCCTAACCTCAGTAACCTGAAGAAAAGCTTTTGTCTCTTTTGGTTTTTCAAAAGAAGGTTACAGGTTTTGTTTAAAAAATATTTTTGGGGACCAGTCAAATTTCTTTGTAGGGATATTTGGTCCTTACAGTGATATATAAGCTTGACCCTTCCCAACTCCTTGACCAATCAAACACAACAGGAGGTGTAAGAGATTTTAGTATACCTATATTTTAATCATGACAACCAAAAAACAAACCATTCAATTTAGAATGTTATTTTAAAATTCTGCATTGAAAATCCCAGTCGTTCCCTAAAATACATTCAACGTGCAAATTATTTATTTTATTTTATTAATTTTCTTTCTTTTCCCCCACTTTGTCCTGGTTGGTGACTACACCTGACCCAGCTGAAAGGCAGCACCAGGACTCGAACTCCTGCTAGCAAAAGTGTGTTAATTACGAATATGTAGTTTTAGCTCTCGCTGAAAACTTGAGTCTAGAACTAATGGATAAAGTATTTTTAATAATGTTACTCAAGTGCACTTTAAATACTAATATTCCTTTAATTTACTTGAGAAACATTTTTACATCAAATTTACAGTCAACCCCTAAATCAGAATGTACCTCGTACTAGGAAAATGTCAGACTTAAAAAATATTTGAATAAGCGGATCCACTATTTAATATGGATATTTAATATTTAAAATTCCTACCTGGTTACTTAATGCAATAAGGAATAACCTTGGGAGGACCAAGTCTCAAAAAGGGATCCAACCTCCTTGATGATATATGTAAGTATTAAACTAGATTCCTTAAATTGCAAATTTGTAATAATAGTTTAAATACACAGGAGCTAAATATCAAAAAATAATTAGAGAACATAATTGAGGAAAATAAAATAAATAAAATTAAATGTAATTAATAGAATAGAATAGAATAGAATAGAAAACTGTAGACTACAAGACAATAACATATATAATTAATAAAATAATAAATATTCTAGTGATAGTGGTTCAGGTAACTATCAGGTAGCTGCCCCATACTTTATAGCAGAAAATTATGTAACAAGAGATGGGATAACAGAGTTTGACTGTACTTTCATCCTTAGAAATCTACGATCAGGCAAATGTTATGAAAGCTCACCATTTCTTTCAGCTATGTGCAGAAATATATGGCATTCTGAGTGACAGGCTAACGTCTGTTGAGCTACTGGCTTTAAATGTCAGTCTTATTGGTTGATGCTGATAGACTATGTATATATAACCTCTGATATTTTTAAAAGATTTTGAGTTTTGTCCAGTGTGTTAAAATAATGTGTCCAAGTGAAAAACTGTGTAGGCCTACTGCAAAATCAATGCCGGATATGTCTATGGCAAAAGTATTTAAAGGTTTTATAAAGGTTTTAAAGTCTCAGACCATGGATTTTTGTGGATAAGGATTCATACTTCAGCAGAATACTGACCCAAAGCAGAAATCAAAACTATGTAATAACTATTTGAAGATGAAAGAAGATCAATGAGTGCTGACTGTCATGGACTTTCCTCCACAATCACCTGACCTAAACCCCTTTGAGCATTTATGGGGGCACTTGAAGACAGAGAAAGCCAAGCATTCAGTAACATCACAAGATGCTCTTTTTTTTTTTAAATCATGCTGGGATAACATTTACATTTACAGCATTTAGCAGGCGCCCTTATCGAGAGCGACTTACAATTTATACAATCATACAATTCAAGCAATTGTGAGTTAAAAGCCTTGCTCAAGGACCCAACAGTGGCAGCGTGGCAGATGTGGGATTTGAACCCTGGACCTTGTGGTTCAGAGTCCAGTACCTTAACCGCTAGGCCACCGCAGTCCCACACTAACATAACATGGGTTAACAGAATTTTACAAAAACCTTTAGAGTCCATGCCAGCTTGTGTGCAAGCAGCAAAACATACCAAATACTGATAAAACCTTACTAAAATTGTATTGCTTTTTATATGATTTGTAATAACAACATTGTATTAAATTCAACAAAAATTCAAATTAGAAGCACTCTCATACTTTTGACCCCTGCTGCATATAGGTAAAATTAAAAGCAAAACCAGCTCAATACACATTTGGGACCCTGTACTTTTCAAGGGATTGAGAACTGACTGATATTCATATATTGATATTATGATCACTCTAAAGTTACTCATTTTTAAACCCAATCTCTGCAACCGTTACTATTTTTAAAATCTTTTTATGATGCTGAACTCAAGGGACTGCTACTTCTAGGTCTACAATTTTAACTACTGCTACTAATGACATTTTATTATCCAGGTCAGACCCAGCTATTGCTGTGCGAGATGCACCATCTACGATAATATCTTAATTGTTGTTTTAACAACATGTGAGCTGACATTATCGAGTGTGTCACTCAGTTTACAAAAACAGTCAAAAACACACTAAGAGTTTATATATTCTTGTAGCCAGGGAGGATAGACTATTGCGCATGGGCCCTAAAAGTAGCCTAGTGGTAGCCTAGTGGATAAGGTACTGGACTATGGGCCAGAAGGTCCAGGGTTCAAATCCTACCTCTGCCAAGCTGCCACTGTTACCACTGTTGGGTCCTTGAGCAAGGCCCTTAACCCACAATTGCTTGGATTGTAAGACTGTATTGATTGTAAGTCGCTCTGGATAAGGGCATCTGCTAAATGACATAAATGTAAAAGCACATGACTGAAGTAATAAATGAGTGAACAAACTCATTTATTACAAACAAACTCACAAAGGAGACAAAATACAGGCACAAGACTTCACAGTCTTCGTTGCCAGATTTAATTGCTCAAGAGATGGCAATCGTTTGTCCTTAAAGACAACTCAACAACTAACTTATTTCCCCAACTGTGAACTAACCACCATGAATATGACACATTAAACTAGCCAATGCACCAGCACAAAAACACACTCAGCAAACTTTAGTGGAATCATTCTGCAAAAAGAGTGCCTTATAACAAGAGAAGCAACAGATGGCAAACATAAATACTGTCACCTATTACATCAGACACAGTGCCAATTCAGGAAGTTGAGAGAGATGGGTTCTAAACAACTTTTGAATACTTTAGACCCAAGATATAGACATAGTATCATCTAATTATCATTATCAACAAAATCCCAGAAAATATTCAGATATTATTCTTGGTCACCCCTAGTACCAGCAATGCACATCACAAAATGTTACCTATTATTTGTTTTGTTTATATGATCTTTTTGAACGATGCTGGACTTACATAACCTATTGACAACGTAAACTATTATTATTATTACTACAAATAATGCGGTACTAACCAGGTCAGTAACAGAACGGCACACACAAACGTACCCTCACACACACAGCACTACAAACCGCAACGTTTTGCGTGATGTCCCGTGTAAAGTACAGCTAATTACTCACCCAGGACACTATGCGCAGGATAGGCTGTGGCTGCTGGAGAAATGATAAAAGATCGAAAGCTCCTCCAGCTTTGCCTGCTCCATATGCGTGTTCCATTCTCCCTCAGTCCAGATCCTGCTGCTTCTATATGCGTTTTATATTATTGCTGCCGAATCCACGTCCTGACCACTGTTACCTTCTGAAGATCTTCTGACTCTTATTCCCGTTTCTCTTCCACTTCAAGGGCGGAGAGAACAGAGCGCAAGCGCGTCCCCGTCAGCGCGCCGAGCTCTGATTGCGCGCTCCCCTAGACTCTCGCGTCCTCTAGCGCGGAATAGAGTGAAAACCAGGGGCGTCACCAAACCCACTTTGCTGGGACTTGCCCCACTATTTGTGTTACCTACGTCGGCAAAAAGTTGCAACGCTTTTTGCATTTCCTTCAGTTTCTCAGAGGCTGTTTGTGTTAGAAAGACAAAATTGTAATACAGTGAAACCACATCTGTCAGCGTCCCACCCACAATGCTGTAACATGTGTAAATATGATAGTTACACTTTACACTTGAAAAGACATAGTCAAATGTTGCAACTGACCCCATAAGCAGCTGCAACATTCATTAAATGTAATAAAATCATTTTTTAATATCAGTTTGCCTTTATTTTATTTGTGCACAGACAGGGTCTTCACTAAATTCATTTGGCTGTATAAAGACCAAGTTTACTAAAATGTAAAGCATATTTTCAAGTAACAACCATAGTTTTGGTTTAACTATTACAATCCATAAAACTATAAAATTATCAAAATCAAGACACGGAAATGTAATAATCCTTTGTGATAGATTACTGAATTAGAATAACCATAAAATACATACCGCGGTCAAGCTATCCGCGCTTCAGAGATTCACAGTCAAGCCATCCGCACTTGAAATCCGAATGCGCCTATATACGCGATATTACGGTATTGCACTGCTTGCTACAAGCTGACGCTGCTTAAGCACAGAGAAACAGACTAACATGTTTTTAACAGTTTTGATAGACTTTATCATTGTTTTAAGGGTTTTGGTGTAGAAAGCCACTTTAAGTACATATATAAGTACGAACAATATTTCATAATTGAAGTAGTTTACTTGCATTATTACATTAAAATCAATAATATATTTAATAGCTTAACAATCACTGTGTAAAATGGTTTTCATATATAATATTTCTCAGAAAAAAAATCCAAACAGTCCTCTTTTAAATTTAAATGGTGTTTGAATCCCATTTCCTTCAGAAAAAGTTACCTCTTGATCTGAAATTTTCTCCATAGCCTGCAGTTTTTACCCGGCGACCACTGAAAGGCAATCTGTATTAATCAATAAAATTCACAACGGGTTGTAATTCATGTACCGTATTTTTCGGACCATAAGGCGCACCTAAAAATCCTTTTAACTTTCTCACAAAAATTTCTTTCTCCTTAAAATGGCGGTGCGCCTAATGTATGGAATTAATTCTGGTTGTGCTTTCTGACCTAGAACCGATTGTAGATGGTACACGGCGCTCATAAATGTGTCAAAATGTTTTAGCACGGTCCCTTGGTAAAGTTACGAAAGCTTACGGCAATCGTAGTGCGCAGCATCGCGGAGTAATATGGTATGTGCTTCAGCAGTTTAGGGTACTTTTGCATTCATTCATTCATTTTTCGAAGCGGATTTCAAACTCAACGCTATCAGTCACGCAGTACAACATGGACATAGAGCAGCTGCTAGAGAATTCAACATTAACGAATCAATGGTACGGAAGTGGAGGAAGCAAGAAGACGCCCTGAGCCAGGTACAGACCAAACTGAGCTTCCGAGGGAACTTAAGAGTTTTGTTTCATTTAATGCGTCTTATAACCCGGTGCGCTTTATGTATGAAAATAGATCCGTTAGCAGCCGATCGTTGATATTGCGTCTTATAATCTGGTGCGCTTTATGGTCCGAAAAATACGGTAACTGAAAGATTTTACATTAATGTTGTGTACACTGACAGCCATGATAAAACTTGCTATGCTAGCTGGACACAGTAGCTTCGACACATGCAAGCTATGCCTGTTGGAAGGTAAGAACACACCAATTAAACTGATAGTTTAGACTGTATGACAACATCATTAAAAAAAAAAACTTGTTCATCATGAAAAGTAGTTTTTGCATAAGGAATAGTCATATGAGGATGTGCTGTATGAATATCAGCACTGTAGCTCATTCCTAACTGGTGGAATAAGCAATGTTGCAACCGCCCCTCGTTGCAACCATCCCCATTCTCCTCTACACTCTGCTCCTGAAATGATGAACCTGTGAGCCAAAAGGAAAGTAACAATTTTTACATTAACACCCACTTTAATCTTACTTGATCTTTTTAGTGTTTAACATGGTTTTATGCACAGTTGTGCCCCTGCACTGACTGGCAAGCGAGGTGGACAGCTATGAAACAGCTAAATTCTGCCCCCCATTATGACGAAAGTAGTCCAGAAATGGCCCCTGGGACAAAGATCTCAATAATGTGCAGAGATTCACAAACGACAAAGAAAAGCAAGAACACGCTGTGTTATCATTTTTTTTCAAGGTCTTAAAAAGTACTTTACTGCGTTGCGCTAATGCAAACCAATTATAATTTCTGAGTGTGTATTTTTTTCGCCCATCCTAGTGGCGACATTATGAATGTTCCCCTGATAAACGACACAATAGTGCGATGGAACAATGGTTAAATTAAGTAGTTAAATTCAGTTAAAGCTCATCCATTACTTATTGAATTCACACAAGCAAAAATGCAAATGGTAAATTTATTTGGACCAACGAGGTCAACTATTAGACTATTAGTTATTTGTTCTGGGAGACACAGCAGCATTTACATTTACAGCATTCAGCAGACGCCCTTATCCAGAGCGACTTACAATTGATACAGTCTTACAGTCCAAGCAATTGTGGGTTAAGGGCCTTGCTCAAGGACCCAACAGTGGCAACTTGGCAGAGGTGGGATTTGAACCCTGGACCTTCTGGTCCATAGTCCAGGACCTTAACCACTAGGCTACCACCAATGTTGCTTACACGTTTTATTCTGGGTACTCTGGTATCCAAAGACATGCGTTAGGTCAACAGGCATCTCAGTCCCAGCGCGATTATGTGTATATTCTTGTGCCCTGCGATGGCCTCGCACCCTGTGCTGCCAGTGAGGACCTGGTCCCAGTGACCCTGCATTGGATAAAGTGGATATGGAGAGTGAGTGAGAAAATATATTAATTGCACCGAATGGCTAATCCAGAATGGACCAACCAATACTTCTACAGACACACTTGGACACCTCATTAACTAGATCCTGAAATAAAGTGGGTTTTGGTTCAATGGGATTGTTGGCCACACTTCTGCCACACAATCCATTCAAAACAAACAAACCCCAAAAACCCATAAAAAAAATCAAAGCAACGCTTCAGTTTTGGTCAATTATTATTATTTTTGTGCATTATTATATATATATTTAACCCTCTCAGCCCTGCTTTGTCTTGGTCAGGAGCTATAGTGCCTATCCCTGGATAACAGGTGTGGCAGTCTATTATAGGGTGGCAGTCTATTAAAGGGTCTCTGTTGCAGGGCCAGGGGATGATCCCCTGACTGACCTCCCTCCTCAGATACAGCCAGCTGTATCTACATGTGGAAACCAATGAGGCTGGAGGCCCAGCTGGAACTCTTTACTCATTATTATCATTACATTCATCACCATCCCTAGACATTTCAGTCCTATTTATAGTATTGGGTTGGTACAACCCTAAAAAATAAAATAATTAAAAAACATTGAAGATTACAGTGAAAGACCAACAGTTTTAACCTCTTAAAGAGATTAAATAAATGATCAGAGACAAATGAAGAATGCAAACTGAGACCAGAGAAAAAAACTGCAACTTTACTACAGTGTCATTTACAAGTGGTTCACAAAGTTTAGTAATAGTGCTTTCACTAATGTTTAAAAAATACCTGATACACTTCTTCTAGTGTAAACTCACTCATGCATCACCATTTCAAGCACAATTTGCATCACCTATCACATACAAGGAGAAAATCAGAGAAAAATGGAATTGCACTTGGAATTACAAGTGACTAAGTGTTAATACAAAAAGCTAGGAAGAAGCTGTTCTAACATCAACCTTGGATCGACTCAAAATGATATCAGGAAGGGAACCCTTTCTCATTTTACACCTGCTTTTCCTGGTGGGGGTCATGGCTGAAAAAAATGGTCCAGAAAGAATGGAGCTTCCATCAGATATCTCGGAGAAGAACTACAATGCTAGCTGTGAGCCAGGGCTTACTGTGCAACATCAGTGCCCACGCACACAGTCATGTTCCAAAATCTAGTGGAAAGCCTCCTCAGAAGTGTGAGCAGGAACTAATACATGTTTTTCGATATACTTTTTAGGTCTCCATAAAGTTTTTGCTATATCATTTATTATGAACAAATAACCACACTACCAGTCCATTGCATCATCTGGGTAGGGTTCGCTGCTCCATCCCAATTGTGCCTGGCTGAGGCAGAGTTGGGACTTGAACCCAGGTCACCACGGTGGTGAAGTAGTGAACTGCGACTTGAGCCTTTGTCTAAATAATATATTTCTTAAATATTTGGTGCAATAAATTGTGGCAATATTTATACCTGATGAATAGTTGTGGTATAGCTAAGTTATTGGAAGGCTGTATGCTGTGACCAAATCTAAATGTGTTACTGTACAACTATAATTATAATTATATGGCTTACTGGTCACTGACTAGTCAAACAGCTGTCTAAGCTATTCACGACTAGTCCATTTTGAAAATACAGACCTTTGTCCATTCCTGCTAGACACACGAACCTGACAAATGGACTGAAACGAATACATTATGTTTTAATAGAGAAATCTGTTTAATAAGATTAATCTGTGATCAAGGATGTTTCCTTTCGCTCAAAAATCAGGCCTCTGCTGCATAAAATAAGCCTTGATTCAAGATGCTGCACGATTGTCACGGACATGCAATTCTACCGCTTCACCTGCAGATGGCTCCAAACATCACATTGTAAGATACCACATCTCTATCGGCAACTACGGGTAAAGCAGGTTTGTTTTTTGTGTGAAATTCCGTATGCTGTATTACAAATACTCCTCATAACTTATTCTCTGTCACATCTATAGAGCAAATGTAATGATCACAGACAAAGTGGTACTGAGAAAAGACCGGAAAACCTGTTTACTTGAAATTTACTTCTAATGATAGTCAATGGGCAGTTTTTGGTCGAGTCAACACAACCTTTTTAGATGTCTTTCAATAAAGGTATCTGTGAACTGAGTTCTATATCTACCTATATAACTCATTCTTTCTGATATGGAACAAGTTTTGTCAGAGGGAAGACTGTTACCAGTGTAGTCATGTTGGTCCGGTTGCTGTTGGATTCTCAGAAAGAAAAAGTATGTAACCTTTACTGTATTGTACAGAGCCCTGCTGGTGACATCCCGTCTTAATAACATTAAAGCATGGCCATGATTTAAGGTGTGGAAACAAGATCCTGCCCAGCCAAAAAAATTTCACCACCTGGAATTAACTAATCAAATAGTTAGATTGTTTTAAGAAAAAGTCTACCCTCGGATAATTCCTGCACTGATGATTATGTTTCAGATGGCAACAAGCTATTTAACCCTAACTAATACAGTGAGTAACTTCTCATTTGTTAAACAACCATGTCGTGAAAAAGATATTTATCTGTTTCAGAAGGATCAAATTGTGAAAGAGTGGTTCAGGGAGCATGAGACATCATTTTCACACATGGATTGGCCACCAGAGTCCAGACCTGAACCCCACTGAGAGTCTTTGGGATGTGCTGGAGAAGACTTTGTGCAGTGGAACAAATCTCCCATCATCATTACAAGATCTTGGGGGAAATTAATGCAACTCTGGGCAGAAATAAATGTTGTGACAATGCATATGCTTGTGGAAACGACGCCATAGTGAAATTTCTTTAAAGATTTAAGTATTGTTTTTACCGTTGAACACACTCCTCTGTATTTAACTTTTAAACACACTTCTGAACACAAATTAGATTTGCTTTCGGAAACTTTTGCTCACCCCTACTTCAGTGGGAACAATGATTTTGTCTTGGATGTACATGATGTAAATCATCCTTCACCTGTAGTCGAACGATACTTGCTTTTAATCATGGTCAACGTGGAAAATCCATCTCACAGAGGAAGGTGGAGGTGAAGGGGATGAGCAATTTTACAGCCTTTATGCAAAGGTGTGGGAACTCCAGACAAAAGTGCACAGTTGACACTTCACTCATCATTTTTGTCAAGTCCATATTTTCTCGTCTCTCGCCCAGTAATGCACCCCCCATATACTCTGGGGTGCCCCACAAACCATTATCTTATGCCTTATGTTGCTAAACTGTGGCCTAAATGTTCCCGCTTTACCAAGTCGTTCCCTTGCCTTAATTATCTCATGCCCACGTGTGAATTGTCTCGTTCCCACCCTAATAAGTCCTGGCCATGTTTCAGTTTGATTAAAAAGGGATGTCAGGGCTCCATACTATTGCAACATTCAACAGATCAGCAGATATTCTGTGCTTATAAGAAACATGTTGGGATGATTGTGGTTTTGCAACAGAGGTCAAAAACCATGGGAGTATTCCTTCAACACACTAACTGCCTCTATCTTCACCTCCCACTTTACCTGGATCTGATCAAATACAATCACTGGCAAATTAAATATGTGATGAGCAAATATAGGGCCATATCTACATAAAACCTGTTAATGCCACTATAATGCATCTCCCAAGCTTCTCGGCCTTTTGGCTAAGATCAAGTGTAGCATCTCCCAAGCATTCTGTACTATTATATATCATTGGAAAGTAGCTGCAAATATGAAACATTATTTTGTAATTGTCAAATCGATAGCTAGGACCAGGTTAAAAGAGCAGCTTCTACCAGTTCTGAAAGCTCAGTACAAAAGACATGTTTTGAGTAAAGACATAAACCCAGCAAATACTCATTCCATTTGTAATTTGTATGAAGTGTGACACACACACACACACACACACACACACACACACACACACACACACACACACACACACACACATTTCTGTACTTTAGTGCTCAATATATCCAACCAAACATCAAGTCTTATATGGTCTATACATCATTGTTTTAGTTTAGGCTTTCATTCATTATTAAAAATCCTTTAAGGCCTATGGATTAGTTCCCAGAATTGGTTTTAAAAATGGCTCATAATCTGTCCCACCAAAGTGGGAACGGTCACTTGAAGAAGAAGAGCTTTCTTCAAAAGTGTGACAAATTTAACCACAGCAAATGATTTTCATCAAGAAACAAAGGCTTTTCAATATGGCATCCTGGTTCCTGGTGTTTACATCCTTTAAGTCTCCTTTAAAATATCCTCCATGTATGCAGATTAGAACAGTACGTTCTCTCCTGCAGTTTCACTGCAGAACATATGAACAGCAGAAAATATGCGTCGGTCACGTCAGCACTCGTCCTCCCAGATTGTTATCTGTTGTTTCACAAGGGAGGGAAGATTCGTGAATTTGGGGAGACTGATGGTTTGGCTGTGAATAATTACACTGGCGCAAGTTAGGAGGTACCAACTGAGAAGTGCTAATCCAGCTTGGCTGCGCTCTCACTAGAATGTACCCCGGAAATACTAGCACATGCATACTGGTCCTCGGAAAAGTGAAAGCACCCCCTTGTCTTTTGACCACAAATGAGTCAACATCTAAGAGAAGCCAAGGTATGAC
>JAJAGP010003123.1:0-43471 GCA_025084515.1 Ancistrus triradiatus
CAGACCTCTCTCATCTTTCTAAGTAGGAGAACTTGCACAATCAGTGGCTGACTAAATACTTTTTTTGTCTCACTGTATACTATTAATTAGTACAATAAACTGCCAAAGCATACTCTTAGACACAAGAAAACCTATTGCTCCCAGGCCTACAACATCATTTTTCTCAGTTTGTCTCTAGGTCCTATCCTGCTTATGGCCATAAACGCTTCTGAACGCCTGATCTCATCTGATCTCGGTAGCCAAGCAGGGTAGGGCCTTGTCAGTATGTGGATGGCAGAAAAGGTGCAGAGGGGAACTATGCATGATTATGCAGGCCACACCGGTCAAGCAGGGGGCATCAATGTGACACACTTCAAAAACATAGATGTGGATGTTTATATATATAATAAACATTTTAATAACAGGTGAAGGTTTATTGTGTTACACACTTTCCACAAAACAATTCAGTAGCACATATATTACCAATTTAATAAAACTTTATTTCTTTTTGATTAATAAATTCAGATTATTATTACTTCTTGAACAAGAAAAAATGATTCCTCAGGAAAGAGAAAGGCAATTAGGTGAGAATAATTTACGTACGTGAGCATGATATACACCAAATAAACTATAACATTAAAACCACTGAGAGGTGAAGTGAATAACATTGACAGTGTGATTGTGATACTCTGGGCAAAGTTCTGGTGGCATTCAAGTGGATGTTATTTTGACACGACCCACATACCTAAACACTGTTGCAGACCTGGTACACTCCTTCATGGCAACTGTATTCCCCAATTTCAGTGGCGTCTTTCATCAGGATAATACACCCTGCTACACTACAAAAATTGGTCAGAAGTGGTTTCAGGAACAGGGCAACACACAAAGAGTTAGGCAAAGAGTTAGAAGGTGTGATTTGGCTTCCAAATTCCCTAGGTCCCAAAATTGATGCTCTATGGGATGTGCTGGACAAACAAGTCTGATCTATGGGGCCCCACCTCGCAAAGTAAAGAATCTGCTGCTGACACCTTGGTGCCAGTTACCACAGGACACCTTCAGAGGTCTTGTGCCTTGATGGGCCTGAGCTTATCAACACAAGGGCCAACGCAACAATAGGGAGGGGGTTTTAATGTCAAGGCTGTATATGAGTGCACTTTATTGGTTCCTATAAATAGCAGACATAGTTAGACATCAAACATTACAGATATTGATACTAGCTTTGAAGCAAAGAATGGAAAAGTGAATACTCTATTGCAAGTTGTCTGATCTCTCTAATCAGGTTAAACTCAGACTCTAGTCCTGAGGCACTGACAAATGTGACTACTGTTTATTTCTGTTCCAGACATGGTTCAAAATATTACTATATTGTGCAATGCATTGTGGGATTGCATAGCTCATTCAATGTCAAAGTAAAAAAAACTAGAATAGTTCTGGATGAGAGCCAGATTTTAATTGTCATAATTCTTGTAACTCATATCTCTTGTAATTTGTGTTCCAGTTGTACGTAGCAGAAGCCTTTGTTGTTAGTTTGTGTCAGTTTTAAAACAGTGGAAAACCCTAAAGCAGAGATGATTGTAATAAGGATGGAAAAAAGCCGCATGACAGACTCTCTGATGTAGTATTGGTAAAGCATTGCTGATGCAGCAAAAAAAAAACAAGGAAGGAAATGCTAAAGACACTAGCTGTGCAGTGAAGATTTTCTGAGGCCTTTGTAGAGCACTAGGAATGGGAAGTAGCATGATAGGAGTATTTCTATGAAAGTGGTAGTATTAGAAAGTATTAAAAACTGGCGTAAATATTTAGCATTAGCCAGTCCCTGTTCATTTTAACTGGTGTATGTTTATGCGTTTGTTCTCCACTTGGTTATGCCAGATGCACTGGATATGTCAAATGCATCCCCTGGAAGAACCTGGCTGTAAGCACTTCTGTGTACAATCCACTATGTTGAAAAACGAGTGAAACATCCAGATTTCCCAATAGACTTGCATTCAAACCTAGCAGCATTTAAAGACACAAAATGTGGTTCACTTAGAGAGACATAGTAGGTGGCCTGTCATACTTCACAATTGTTCTTATTAAAGAACCCTGGTTCCACGTCGCTACGGCAGGCTAGCAATATGCAGCGCAATAGTGATTAGCTAACTGTATCAGAATATATTATAACAGCTGCATTTATATACATGCAATGACATTTAGTCATGATGCAGACATCTGTACTATTCTTGATTGTCAATATTTTGAATGATTAAAGACTGAGATTGAATTACTTACAGTTAGGTTCTTACTAAGATGTCTTTGAATTCAGAGTATATTTTAGTCAGATTAGAATCAAACATACACTGCCCGGTCAAAAAAATAAGGTCACCACCTGGATTTAACTAAGCAAAATCGAAATCTGCGATCATCAATACAAGATCTTGGGGAAAAATTATTGCAACTCTGGATAGAAATAAGTCTTGTGACATTGCAGACGCAGTTCTGTCCACAGTGGTTGTTTAACAAATGAGAAGCTACTCACTGCAACAGTTAGGGTTAAATAACTTGTTGCCAGCTGAAACATCATCACCAATGCAGTAATTTTCCGATGGGAGGCTCTTTTTGTAACTATTTAAATATTTGCTTTTAATCCAGGTAGTGACTTTTTTTGGCCGGGCAGTGTAGATATATAATTATTACAATAATTACATAAATAATGTACATAAAAATACACTGTATGCTTTGGGGGTTTGGTATTTTTATATGATAACGTCATATCCGAATGTGAACAGCTCTGAAATAGAGACTAATGCTGACCATTCTCTCTCATTATCTACAGGACATTATAGAGCCTCCACATAGAATATCCTATAGGGACGTTTCTAGACTGTTTATCATACTGGTGCACAGCCATGCCTCTCTGCTTGTCAATCAGTCGTAGGGGCACAACTGTGCATAAAAGTAAGCCTGCTAAACACTAAACAGGTTAAGTTATTTAACACTAAAGTGGGCGTTACTCTGCCGTAGATGATAAATGAAGAACACATTAACAGTATGTTGTAGAATTTTTTATTAATTGCAGTAATTTTGTCTATGCGAACGAACTGATACCTTTGCAAGTTTAATGAATGAATTTGCTTTAATGGTCTAATATGTACTTTTGGTAGGTTATACATTTATTGACTGGCTAGCTAAAACATTTAGCTATGAGCTATCACTACCTTGCCTTCAGTGTGGCTGACTTTCTTTTAAATACTTTGCAGATGTCCATTACTCCATGTGAAAAACCAACAGAAACTAGCTTCAACTGAAGGTGTTAGTCAAGCTTTCGCAAAGATGTTGGGGCATTATGGGATATGTAGTGACTGTAGTGAATTTGCATGCCACGTCCTGTAGTTCTGCTCAGCAATTCAGGTTAAAATTTACATTTCGCCACCGTGACTTTAGTGAGGCGCAGCAACATTTTACTGTGGATGTGTCCTGCAATACCCCCTTTAAATATTAATCCAACCACATTAACCACACTGCTCATGTCACAAAAAACCTGTTATCCATTTTCATATAAATAAAGCTACTGTAAAATTGTTAGTAAGCCTCTATAACAAACACATTTGAATATAAGCAGCAATATTATAAATGTGTCAAGGCATACTGTGCCTACACCCTTCTTCCATGTGTCTGTGCAAAGTTAGCTAACCACGGCCAATCAGTTTTGACTAAGTATCAACCCACAATTGGTGATGTGAAGCTCTTGTGAATACTCATTCATAGACAGAGCTTGCAGAGCACAGCAGTGAATGGGAAAGTCCCTGTTTGATCACCACAGCACAGGGAAGTCCAGCGTGCTGAAACCGGGGTCTTCCCTCAAATTCCAGTAAGTGCCGTTGCTGATCCATGAGTCATCTTCAGACCTCCTGATAAAACAACAAGTCAGTGTGAAATGAACAAAAACATTTTGTGAAACACGCAACCACATGCAGAGCACATCATGTAGAAAAGGGATGTTTGAGAATGTTAATACTTTCATATTATAGATCATCAACACAAAAACTATATCAAGTGCAACAAAAAAATAAAGCATTCAGATAGAAATGTCGGATTGCTGCAAAACTCGGCATACAGTCAGGTCTCAGGCAGATATGTAAATGACAGCTGTGGTCAGATTAGGCACTGGGTCTTGCCGCAAGAGGGCTTAAAATTGCTTTCCCTCTACAAAAAGACTCTCAGAGGCTACTTTTGGGCAGTGTACCTCTTGGAGAGAGATCGTTGACTGCTAGACATGCCTCTATGACACGTTTGCCCACAGCTGGGCCTGTAGATCCTCCACTACCATAGTTTGCTGAAGCTGGTAACAAAGTGCTCGATTGGCGATAAATCTGGCGACCGGGCAGGCCAAGGAAGTGTTATAATGTGGCGATGACATTCCTGGGAAACCCTTGCTGTGTGTGGGTGAGCCGATAGTGCCCCTCATACCATTACTAGGGGTGACCAACTATTGTATGCAATGGTTCCCCATATCATCACACCAGCGGTTTGGGCAGTGTGTCGCTCCACAGCAAAGGCAGGATTGAAGCACTCACCACGAGACCTCTATACTCTAACCTGACCATCACTGGATCCCAAACAGAACCTGAATTCGTTGCTGAAACAATATGGTCACAGTCCATAGCAGTCCAGATTTCTCGTTCACCACACCACTGCAAACAAAGGTGACGGTGGCTGGCTGTCAAGGGCAGGAAACATAATGGGCACCGTGATAACAAATTTCCTTCTGTTAAGTGCCTGGAAATGATCCAGGCAGAGACACGGATGTGTAGTGAAGATGCCACCTGTGTCTGGATATTGGACAACAAAACTGTGCTAGATCAAACAATCCTCTCTACTGCTGGTCAGTGTTCGGTCGTCCGGAGGCTGTTCGCCGTGTGTGTGTGCGCCCTCACGGAACCACTTCCCCCAACATCTCCTAACTGGCGGCCATCCTACTTCTCTCAGTCCAGTGATGCATCCCCTCTCAAAGTCTGACAACTGGGCAAAATGTCTTCGAATGCGTCGTAGAAGCATATCTAGCAATCAAAGATCTCTCACCAAGAGGTACGCAACCCAAAAGCAGCCTCTGAGAGCCTTTTTATAGACAGTGGGGGAAGCATTCAGTGTCTAATCAGATCACACCTGTAATCATTTACATATTTGTCTGCGAATTAAAAGTTAGTTGCAGAATTAAAAATACAGATGGAATCACAATAACCAATTAAAAGGAATTTCATATTCAACCAAATATGCAATGGTTACACACTTGAAGAATTTGGGTGTGTGCGTCAGGTTGTCGTCCTGTAGGAGTCTCCTCCTTTCCCTCTGCAGTGATTCTATTCTGTTTTTCTGTTCTTCAGCCCCTGAGAGATCCCCTTCCTCCAGCAACCTGAAATAATACCATGGATTATGTATGTGCACTTGGGAGATGTAGTTAAAATGCCCTGAACACCCATTACTTACTAAACACTTTATCAGAAACACTATACTAATACTGTTTAGGGCCTCCCCATTGTAGCCCATCTGCGTCAAAGTTTGATATGTGCATTGTTTCTGCTTAACACTATTGTACAGAATAGTGATAGACTGATTAATCGATCGGCCGAATATTCAAGCTGATTGATGTCAGTCTGAAAGGACTGGCACTTATATAAGCCGATATCTGCACTATTCAAAAACAGTGGAGAAAAAGCAGGGAAACTTTCTTTCCTTCATTAAAACTTGCAGCTCATAAACTGGGACTACTGAGTGACTAAAAACAAAGAGATGCTGAGATTCATTGAGGGTGGGGCCATTTCTAAGAAGATTTACAATAATGTTTCCAGCATTACAACTTACTGCTTTTAACTGGAACTGGGATTAAAAACAAAAAGATGCTGCTACCATGTGCACTACTCTAACACTTTTGCCAGAGAGAATGCGATACTATAATCTGGTAATAAATGTCGTAGTTTAGAGCAATATTTTTTTATTTACAAAGATAAAGATAGAGATAGAGTGCAAACAGAGACAGTGCATTCATATCTTAAATAAATGTTCATTTAAGTTCAGAAATTTGGTGTCTCATTTATTGTTATTAGTTTTATCAGTTGAAAAACAATTGTGATATCGGCATTATATATTAGCCATCTGTCACCCTGCTCTAAATATCCCCAATGGCATCTGCCATTTAAAAAACCCATATCGGTTGAGCACTAATACAGAATGGTTACCTGTGTTACTGTAGTCCTCCTGTCTGCTTAAACCAGTCTGGTCTTCTCCACTGACCTCTCTCATGAGCAAAACAATTTCTGCCTGCAGAACTGATGCTCACCGGATGTTTATTTCTTTATTGCACCTTTCCGAATAACTCTAGAGATTGTTGTGTGTCAAAATCTCAGGAGATTAGCAGTTAGCGAAATATTAAAATCAGCCCATCTGGCAATAACTGCTGTATATGCATGATTTTATACATTGCACTGCTGCTGCATGGCTGGCTGATCAGACAATTGCATAAATAAGTATGTTTACCCTAAATGGGGTGCCAGTCCATGGCAGGGCTGGGTAAAGGTACATGGTGCTGTTCCGGGGGACGCCTGACCTGGCAAACGGCATCGCCAGAACTCAAACCTGGGTCACTGTGGTGGTGGGCTAGAGAATTGCTGCTGCTCTACCCAAGCTCCTATTTGTTGTATATTTTATTTTTGAGTTTATACATTCTTAACAGGATGGGTCTTTGCCATAATAATTGTTATCTGGTTTGGTCTGAAGAAGAGCTGTAGTGAATATGTGAATGTGTGTGTGTCTGAGCATACGTGTGTGTACCTCTGGTCTGGTCTGAAGCGTGTGTCTGTTGGAGGTAACAATGGTTCAAGTTTCTCATTTAACTCATTCAGTTCAACAGCAAATTGGGTGAATCCATAGTACTGTTCATAGTCGTCAGGCATGGGGTCTACACACACACACACACACACACACACACACATGCATAGACATAATGAACATACACTCCTTGTAGGGAATCACTTATCAGCACAACAGACATGACTTTATTCAAAACAGCATTGAAAGTATTTTTTTATGTAAAACTAGGGGTTATTCTAAATTAAGTTGAGTGCTATCATAAAACACTGACATTTCCATTAACTAATTACTCACTGGCTCTCCAGACACAGACGGCTGAAGGCGGTTTTCCGAGGTACAAAGCTTCGTTCCATTTGCCAAAGAGCGAGTGAACCACTTGTCCCGCTGAATCAGTAATTACTGCCTCAACTTCATTGGAGTTTGAACCTCTGGACCTTGACTGCAAAAGATTGTACAAAAATAGGTAATACTAGGTAGGACTGGGCAATGAATCACATATGACATTCAGAACCATTATTCAACATAATCTTGCCCATGTTGATCATTTCTCTTAAATGCTACACAATTTGAAAAAGATTCAAGAAGATGGAAAGAAATAATGGACACAATATCCTACTACATCACGAAAGATGATTTCAACCGGTTGGAATATTCAATAAACAACCACAAATAGTTCACCTGTGTGTTTCCTTCAGTTTCATTAGAAAAAAAAATCCCAGTTTTAATAGTTGAGAATATTTACAGTACAAACCTTGTCAGTAAACTATGAGAGCAAAAACACAACAACAACAACAACAAAGTGCTCATTACTTGTAATCGAGGTAAAATGTTCAATTAATCATAATACTGATTTGAGGTCATGTTTATTAAATACCAATGAGCCTGGAATCATCTCTGTTGCTAACTAAAGACACTGGGTAGCTCATAAAATATGACACATCCATAGACACATCACGCACATTCATTTTTAAGCACAGATAAACTGCGACTATGATATATTACATTTGTAGCTGTGTCACGAGCTGTTGAGCTCAAGAAGCCATTTTACCTTAAGGAAGGTGACCTTGCAGAGGCTGGGATCTGCAGTAGGAGATGTGTTCCTGATCGTCATCTCACCATAGTGTTCTATCCAGCGCTGGCCACTCAAGATGTTATGGATGCAGGAGGTGACCCTAGTCAATTCATAATGATCTCCAAATCTAAGATTGAAAGAGCAGGAGATGTAGTCAAGGAAATGTGGTATCTACGTGTAAGATGTATTAATCTTATGGGACTACTTGGAGAAGGGATGGGTACCGTGGCAACGCTATATGCATGGTTCCCATGGGTACGAGCTCCATAGTCTTGCCCCAAAATTTGTTTTTCCATCGGATATCTGACATGGGAAAACACATGCATTTACACACTTATTTTCCACATACATACTATTTATTAGGTACACCGGTTCAACAGCTCTTTAACGCAAGTATCTAATCAGCCAATCACATTGCAGCAACTCAATTCCATTAGGCATGGTCAAGACGACCTGCTGAAGTTCAAACTGAGCATCAGAATGGAACAGAAAGTTGATTTAGGTGACTGAATGTGGCATGATTGTTGGCACTAGACGGGCTGGTTTGAGGATTTCAGAAACTGCTGATCTACTGGGATTTTCACACACAGCCATCTCTAGGGCTTACAGAGAATTGTTCAAATATGGCAGGAGAATGGCCAGACTGTTTCGAGCTGACAGATAGGCAACAGTAACTCAAATAACCACTCGTTACAACTGAGGTATGCAGAAGAGCATCTTTGAATGCTCAACACAACAAACAGATGCTTCAGCATCAGAAGACCACATCAGGTGCCTCTCCTGTCAGCTAAGAACAGGCAACTGAGGCTACAATTCACACACTCACCAAAATGGACAACAGACAATTGGAAAAACACTTTGTGGGCTAATGGGTCTCTATTTCTGCTGCAACATTCGGACGGTAGGGTCAGAATGTGGCATAAACTACATGAAAGCATGGATCCATCCTGCCTTGTATCAATGGCTCGGACCGGTGGTGGTGGTGTAATGGTGTGGGGGGATATTTTCTTGGCACACTTTGGGCCCCTTAATACCAACTGAGGATTGTTTAAACGCCACAGTCTACCTGAGTACTGGTGCTGACCAAGTACAACCCTTTTTGCCCACATCCAGGAGGATAATGTGCCATGTCACAAAGCTCTAATAATATCAAACTAGTTTCTTGAACATGACAGCAAGTTCACTGTACTCAAATGGCCTCCGCAGTTGCCAGATCTCAATCCAGTAGAGCACCTCTGGGATGTGGTGGTAAGGGAGACTCCACCTCCTGGATGTGCCGAAAACAAATCTGTATGCAGGAACTGCGTATGCATCATCCCAGTCTATGCATGAAGAATGTAAGGCGTCCAGGTACTGTCACAGTACTAATAAAGTAAAAATCTGTGTGTTTGGTTTGTACTGACCTTGCCACAGAGTAAAGTTTTTGGATTCACAGTGGCTTGCAGACACAGGAGGATGGTGACTGACCTGAGGAATAGTGAAAGGCATTACTGTAAGCCTTTGCTTATGGGAGAAAAAAATCGGTGTGTGAGATTGTGTATGTGACAAACAGATGTGTACCTGCTCTGAGATAAAGCGGAAACCCTTATCTGAGCGCTCACATTCGTATGTCTCCCCTAGTAAAGGGTTGAAAGGTTTTTTCCCTGCTCTGGTAAATGTGCACGCATACGCTGACACTGCAAATGCTGCAACATACACCTATAGGTACACACACACACACACACATATACACACATATAGAATGTATTAACTAGGAAGGGTCATTATTTATAACAGTATTTAGGTAGGTTTCTGGTCAGAAAGCAGTTCAAACATTTTACTTCTTTCAAAAGATCATACTAAGATCATACATAAGATAAACAATACAGGTAGTCCTCGGGTTACGACGTTTCATAGTTACGTCGCATCTCCCATAAGCCTTGTTTCGACTTAAGTGGTTATGCATCATAAAACGTCGTGACTTCGTGTTTGTGTTGACGGCGGAGGAATACACTACGGTCGGTTGCGCGGCTCGGGACTGAGGCGGCGGTGCGTCACCCCAGTGACTTGATAACTTTTTGCCCTTCATTATGGCTCCCAAGCATAAGGCAGACTCTTCTGATGGCAGTGCATCGAAGAAGAGGAAGGCCATCACCATGGAAGTGAAATTAGATATCGTTAAGCGATACGGTAAGGGGGAAACACCGACAAACATTGGCCGGGCGCTCGGACTTAGTCGTTCGACGGTCGCTACCATTATCAAGGTAAAGCTCGCATCCTTGAACACGTGAAAAGATCTGCTCCTATGCAATCGAAAGTGATAACTAGGCAGCGTAGTGGTCTTCTTATTGAGATGGAAAAATAAATGTATTTTATGTGTTTTTTTGATAATTATGTAGGGCACTGTGTTAGAATAGGTGTTAGGATAGGATAAGTGCTTACAGTATGTTATTTATGATGTTATTTATGTACCGTATGTACGTGTGTTCCGACTTACACCGAAAATCGGTTTACGACGCCCCCTAGGGACGGATCTGCGTCGTAAGTCGAGGACTACCTGTACAAATATTTACCAGCAAACCTTCAAGGTAAACGCACTGGGACTCAAGAACAGATTTAGACCACTTTAAGTGAGCCATCATATCACTCACTTGACATGTATCTAATTAGCCATAAACAGACTGTAAGGTTATGTGTCCCTGTTCTTGATAGTTGCCCAGTATGTGTGGGGTTGTAGCTAGGGTGTACACAGAATGCACACGAAGTTAAACTTTATTAAGTCAAACTATCCGACTATCAGAGGACTCAAAAGCCCCAGCCAAGGGGGAAACACAGACAGAGTGCTATAGTATGTATACTATCTATGCTGCCTCTGGCGTCAACCTGTATGTTTTTGTCTATCTGTGTTTCCCCCTTACGGGGGTTTTTCGAGTTTGTGACAGTCCCCTGTTATAGCTATTGTTAAACACCTTCTTAACTGCTACCTGAATCTGAGTGGTCTGTTCAGATTTGTTCAGTTCATTCTCAAAAATATTGCTACATACGGAACGTTTACAAAAATGTCTACACAGCTGTGTTGGGTGTGAGCTTGCAGCTTGCAGTTATTCACTTGCAGACAACATGGGGCACACATAAGGTGTGCATTACGTTCTCACCAGTCGCATGTGTGGGTCAGGTGTATTTGCAGCTGTGTCCAGCAGGTGGCAGTATTCCATCTCCTCACAGAGTCTCTGCAATGTGTTGATTGGCTCGTTGAGCTGCACAGGCATGGCCACCTTGGAGAGGTCTTTGCCAATGTTTGAGGAGAGGATACTCCAGACATTGACCCCGCCGCTCACACACACGCTCGGTAGCCGAGCTCGCCGCTGCACCATGCTGCTGTCTGGATACACAAACAGGTACAAACCCAGGTTGGAAAAAAAGTATGTACAGCAAAACAATTGGTTCTAAATACAGTTGAGTCCTGGTACCTAAATGTACCTTGTTCTGTATATTCGACTGGATAACATGTATTCTGATACGGGAGCCTTATTTTCATGATCTCTTATGGGACAATTGCTACATACCTTTTGTACTTTTGCTACATACCTGTGTGTGTGTGTGTGTGTGTGTGTGTGTGTGTGTGTGTGTGTGTGTGTGTGTGGGCCAACATTTTCTGCCTTGTGGGGACATTTGCCCCACATTTTCCCCATGAGGAAGACTGCTTTTTTACAGTAACTACAACTTTCTTTTGAAAACCTAAAATGTTTTGACTCTTTTGAGGTTAAAGTTAGAATTAGGGGTAGGAGTAGTGTTACATTTACATTTACAGCATTTAGCAGACGCCCTTATCCAGAGCGACTTACAATTGATACAATCTTACAATCCAAGCAATTGGGTTAAGGGTCTTGCTCAAGGACCCAACAGTGGCAGCTTGGCAGAGGTGGTATTTGAACCCTGGACCTTCTGGTCCAGAGTCCAGTACCTTAACCACTAGGTACCACAGTCCCATATTGATAAAAATACGTACAGTAAGCCTACAGTAAGCTACAGTAAGTTTACAAGTTGCGTTGTGTGTGTTTTTTGGGTGTGTGTGTGTGTGGGGTGTGTGTGTGTGTATGAAGAGCACTTACCTGGGATGTCCCTGTCCGTCTCTGCCCCACTGCTCCAGAAGTCAACTGACACACTGTCACTGCCATCACTTAGACAGGAGTCATTATCTGAAACCTACACACACACAGTAAAGGTCACATGACTTGCTTATTGCGTAACCTCATTGCAGCTTTTCTATCCTATACATTATTGTGTGAACTTTAAGACACCTGACCTCATTCTCAGAGGAGCTGGACGATAGCAGGTACTCTTCGGCATCAAAAAACTCTGACAAAGACTCTGGGACTGAGCCCCGAATCTCATTGGACACCTGCTGCAGGAGGGGGTGTGTTCTATCTGCCACATCCTGATTAGTGAATAACATTAAACAGTGAAAGAGAATGTGTTTGACTCAGACAGGTTACAAATTATCCAAAGAATTGTTACTTAGATGAGAAATCAATACCAAGCTTACAAAAGTAGCAACTCTGTTTTTTCTGAATTATTTGCAGGCCTGTGTTTAATTGGGACAGCAGTCCCATTTCAAATGAATATGTTTAAATAACTAGAAAGCAAGGACAGGCTGCAGTTAACCTAACACTTGTTGGAATGTAGAAGGAAACCGAAGCACCCGGAGGAAACAGCAAGAAGATACAAACTCCACACAGGTGGAGTCCAGGCATCAAACTGGAGATCTCTGGAGCTACGAGGCAGCAGCCCTAAGCACTTGTGCCACCATGTTGATGTTCTACATTGCTTCTGGGTTGGGGTTAACCCACTCCGACACACACATACCTACGTTTTGCTTCCAAAGTCCACTAGGATTTATTTTAAACATTTACACAATTCACACCAAACTGCAAGTTCTCACTGAACCAAACAAAATAAAGTGTCGAATCACCTTTTACAGTGGCGTTATTACAAGTGGCCTGCATTATGTATCTTTGTATCTATGTGTAATTTTTACACCCATGTACACCCATCTGTGAAAGGTCCATGTCAAAAAGGTTCAATGGGAAAAGTGCTTATCATCTTTTTGTCGTTTGCTTACATCAGTCATGACCTTTACGTTTGTTCTAATTTGAGCAAACAGTGGTAAATGTAACTGGCCTACTAGCTGTTTGGTTGTGTGGTTCTTTTTGCACTGCACTGAAGCAAAAGTCTAGCTGACATACAATGCGGAGATGTGTTTGATATTTTGATGCGTTACGTTGACGATTTGCATCCTTACTTTGAATTAGAGGCAAATGAGGAAGGTATATAATATCATGGACCTTGCGCATTATAAATACATTTTATTTAAAATCTCCCAATACTTTATGGAGTCTATGATGCCACCTTGATTTGTTGTTGCCAAAAAGCTCTTATTTTTTATTGTCTGTGAACAGAAATCTTTTGGACTTAGATGAGAGAGAAGGAACAGTTGACGAAGATGAAATGTTTTCTTCTGTAGCACCTTCCAATTAGTCTGCTGGCTTAGAGAGCCTAATTGTGGATTTGGAGACTTGGTGACACTCAAATGCTGCCATCTGCTGCTAATCTCGGTGAAAATGTTTTTTTTCCTCTCAATAGCTGTCCTCCTCAGTCCTTGTCATTTTTTAATAGTACAGAAACACACAACGTCAGTCACATACCGCTTCTTGGATGCTGTGTAATTCCACATTGCTTCTGACTTCTGACAGAGAAGTGTATGCAGACTTCAGATTGTTGTAGACTAAAGGTCAAGATGAGAAATGTGAAATCAAATATAATATCACTGCCCTCAGACTGACATGACAATAAATTAGTCGTCTTGTGATACTTTTCTATACTGCACAGAGGAAAAGCTATTTGACTGACCAGTGCCAGCCATCCTGCAGAAATCTTCCTGTAGCCGGGAGGCATCAATGGGTGAGTCTGGCGTTTCTAAATATGGTTCTGGGTGGCTTGACTCAGAATATGATAGATTTGGGTTTGAAACATAAAGAGATGTTGAGGCAGGAACCTGTAAGTTAAAAACAAATGCTTGGTCATTTTTATGTTTGGATTAGTAGGTAAGAACAAAACCCATCTCACTGGGGTAGCCTAGCACGGTAAAGTACTGAACTATGGACTAGAAAGGTCCAGGGTTCAAATCCCACCTCTGCTAAGCTGCCACGTGTTGGGGTCCGTGAGCAAGACCCTTACCCACAATTGGCTTCGGATTGTAAGACTGTATCTACTTAGTAAGTCGCTCTGGATAAGGGTGTCTGCTAAATGCTGTAAATGTAATGTAAATGTAAATGTAATGCAGCTCACCTGCAATGAGTTTTTGCCATTTTTGCTGTTGGCTCTGGATCTCCACCTCCTTGTTCCTTTCTTTTCTTTCTTATGACTTTCAGTCTGTCAGCACAAATGTACAATTAGAATGTGGAATACAAGTGCAGGCTGTCCAGGAATACACACACACACACACACACACACAGACTGTCTACAACCACAAATGCACAACCTGTAATGTGTTTATGGCAGGGGCAGAAAAAGTACGATGCAACACTTCCATATTCTTCAACATCAAATTTAGATCCAGCAGAGATGATTCACATTCTGACAGTTCTATCAAAGGAAATAACAAAACAGTTATAAGAAAAAAGGAAGCAATGATTTAAAACATGCAGCATATTGGTGTATGCACTCACCCCTACAGCATTTCTTCATGTCGTCTGAATTCTGATGCCAAGTGTTCATCAACAGGATAGAAGACTGTTTAGGGACACCTCGCTAAATAGAATTCATGAGAGAATAATAACATTAATAATGTAGCAGAGGATTTACTACATTATCATCATATATAATTAGTCGATTCATCTTCATATCTGCCTAATTTAATTTAGAGCTGGAGCCAGCACAAGGTGCACGATGGGAACCGATTGTAGACAGGACGGCATCTCTCTCTCACTCTCTCTCTCTCTCTCTCTCTCTGTCTCTCTCTCTCACTCTCTCTCTCTGTCTGTCTCTCACTCTCTCTCTCTCTCTCTCACTCTCTCTCTCTCACTCTCTCTCTCTCTCTCTCTCTCACTCTCTCTCTCTCTCTCTCTCTCTCCCTCTCTCTCACACAGAGACACTTTAGAGGGACCAGTTGATCAAATCCATGTCTATGGAATGTGCCACCCACCAGCCTATAATAGTCACTTTAATCCAACGTTAGTGTTGGCAATCGGCAGAACTATAAGTGATTTGTGTGATAAGTACCCTTCTGATGGCGGCAGAGTCTGGATGTAGTTGGCATTCTTGTGGCTCCTTTACAATCTCATTCTGACGGAATATGCGATGGTTTCGTAGCTGTGATACCCAATTATCAAACAAATCCTGTGACTTCACCTACCAAAATAACATTATAAAGTTAATTGTTTCACTGTATTGCAGTTACCATGCGCTGGCTGTGTGTGTCTGGGGGGAGGGGTGTGTACGTTGGGTTAGAGTGTATGTGTGTTGCTACCTTTAAGTGGTAAATGCTGTCGCCTGTGTCCAAATCAATGCACATGGCTTTCTTCTTAATGGACATGACAGACAAGCCAATGTCAATACGGCCACGACGCTTGCCCTTCTTCAGCTAAATTCACATGCATACACACAAACAAAAGCAGTATTGTGTATATTGTATTACTACACACTTAAATTACAATATGCCTTACAATACATTAGAACTAACGAATGATGCGTTAGAGTTTAAACTGTAGTGTCCAAAATGAAGTCATTTTACTCACTTCAATAGCACAACATAAACCACCACAACAAACTGGAATTTCGGAGAAAGGTCAAAATGCTAACAGAAAGCATTCGACAAATGCGTGCTTTGTGAGGATGTTCATTTGCATGGTCCAGGCTTCTGAGCTATCAGTACTGCATTATCATTGTCCAAAACATGTTATCAAAGCCTGCCATCTCAATTATTTTGGCTAAATAAAATGGGTATGTGCATGTGTTTATACTCACATCAGCTAATGTTTTTGCATACATTAAGATCCCCTGCTCCAGAATAAAGTATCTCTGCCAGACAAGAAACACAAAAGACGTGTGGTGCAGGGTAAGTAAACAAGTATTCCTGTATATATACACACTGGTTTGTAGTCAGATACATCTGAGCAGTTACTAACTCCTCCCCACTTTCTGTGATCAACATTTGAGTATTTGAGTACGAGTACCTAGTAATCATACGAGGAAGAAACATAGGAAAACAATAATATGGGTGGAGTAACAGTCAGAACCTTTCATTATGGATGATGGAATGATAATTATTAAGGTCACTGGATTTATGATGACAAATGTATCTTCTTTGGACTGTGGTAGCCTAGCGGTTAAGGTACTGGACTCTGGACCAGAAGGTCCAGGGTTCAAATCCCCCCTCTGCCAAGTTACCACTGCTGGTTCCTTAAGCAAGACCCTTAACCCACAATTGCTTGGATTGTAAGACTGTACCAATTGTAAGTCGCTTTGGATAAGGGCGTCTGCTAAATGCTGTAAATGTAATGTAATGCTTTCATACCCCTTCCCCGCACTATTGAATCCAAGGTTCTAGCAGCATATGATCACACCCGATTTCCCTGTGTTCATTTAACAAATCTCTTTTGAATTGACTCTCTCCTCCTGTTTCTACCAGATATGACACGCATACACCCATGTATGAATTCAGACCCTGCACAAACCCAAGGTTCAGTAGTCCAGTGTTGGCGAAGGGGTGAAGGCCACAAAGATTACATGTGGGCTATATGAAAACTATGATGGTGCTACATTCATTGTGTCTCAAAAGTATGGAAACCCCCAGATAAAATGAAAACAGTGCGCCAGACCATAATCTCTGGGGGAAGGAGGAACCCTATGGCACCAACATGGCAGTCATCTTGGATGCCACCATCAACTTCAGTTTTTCAAATGGGAAGTTAGATCACACATCAAACTGTTAGACAATTTCACCAGGAACACAATGGTGCTCTTCATGTTATTGTAACCTTATTATGTTCAGATAGTGATTTTTCTTCTGTACAGGCCATGAGAAGGATGGCATCATACCAAGCAGAACGTGTTGAGATCATCCTCATTTCTAGTCAACATAGCACACATGACATCAAAGATTTCAACCAACACCACCCAAACAGGCCATTACCCACAGTGCAGCTGCCAAACTTCTTGCCAAATTCCGAAAAACAGGTTCTGTTGCCAATAAACTGAAAGCTGATCACTCACACACCGCTACGGATGTAGCAACAGCAATCATTGCTCTGGCTTCATTCAGCAGGAGCCTATTTGGTGAAATGTTGGCTTGAACATAATGAACTTAGAGCGCGTTTGCAATGTACTACCGTAATCCTGCTAGAGTAGGAGCTCGCTCCATTTAGGTGCACGCAGTTTCAGGACGACATGCCTTCAGATGTTGTTCCAAGTTTGTTGTATTTTTACCGGAGATAGTCACCCCACACAGGTTTACAAAGACTGCTGTTTTCCCTGATATTACATGAGAAATGTGGGAAAATATCGACTCTCCTCTTTCTCTAGGTGTTAACATTGTCGAGTTTGTTTCACGAGAAATAGTACAGAGCCTACTTGTACGGTCTTTCCGGGGTTAGCACAAATGTCTGCAGCTTAGCCCATTACTGACTGGATCGCTACCCAATTTGTCCCGCCTTTCCACAAAACTAAATCAGATCTGATTGGATGTCGTCTCTGCCAAACATTTTCGTCTCGTTTTTATTCGTTGACAAAGGTGCCGATTCATTTAGTCCTAGTTTTTGTCGTGTTGCATTCATTTTAGTTTAGTCTTCGTCTCGTTTTCATTAGAAAAAAAAGAGTCGCTAATGAAAACTATGACGTAAATCATTTGTTTTTCTGGTGAAATTCTCTAACATCTTTGTGTGTCAGATAGCTACCTTCCCATTTGAAAAACGGAAACTGAAGTAAAGATTGCCATCATGTTGGTGACGTGGCCTAGCAGCTAGCCCTTCTGCCACAGCTTGTGTCTAAAATTGGATCACAGTCTGCCAAACAGTTTATTATATGGCTGTTTCCTTATTTTTGAGACACCCTGAACAATGGTTTTGCTTTGTTTCAATTTATTAGCCATTAAACCAAACTAGACTGATATTTGCATGGTGAAATGTGTGAGCAGAGAACTATTCTGTGAACGTGAGCCAAAACAACTTTACTTTCATGTTATGTATTTCTTGTCATTTGATAACTACAAAGTCACCCTTGAGTCACTGTTTAAATATGTATTTTATTTGCGATATGGCGGTGAATCGCACGTAATGCAATACCAAGGTCCAAATAAATACAGAATGTTCAAAAAGTAAAGGCACCATTAATGATGTTACTACATAGCACTGTATTTAGTTTATTATATCAGCTTTTAAAAGCAGCCTGCAGATATGTATGTGTGATAAACAGACTACAAGCACTGAATAACCTGGTTACTGGGCCACAGTCCAGGTGCCTTTATCAGATGTCTTTCTAATAGCCTTACTTCAGTTTCAGATATGGAAGTGTGCTTGTTACATGAGTCCTTGGTTAGATAACTGCTGAAATTAACTGCTGTTAATTAACAGTTTATTAGTATGCATGTGAACACACTCATTGTACCAGTCTTCCACTTCTTGGCCAAATGCCTTTACTCTAGTAGAACTAAAATCTATATTGGCTACAAATTAAACTGTGCAAATGATTTATTTATTTTTTTCAAATCATCAGGCGATTGCAAGTCTGTATCATAACAATGCTACAGGTGAAACCATCAACGTGAAACCATCACTGGTGGGAGGGACGCCATTCAATTTGTGGTTATCTGTTTACAGAATAGAACAGTCACATGCAGAATAATGCATTTACTTGCCCTTTGATAGATGTGACGGTTAATGAGAGGTAGCTGAACATGTCTTGAACATGTTGAGAGGTAGTCCTGGATCCTGAGTTTGACATCACTCTAAAACAATTAGTAGCTATTGTGTTATAGGGGATTCACCTTGTGCCATCCTTTCATTGGCCACTTTCTCTTCTTGAGCAGGAAGCCTCCTTGGTTGCATGGTGTTTGCAGATTGCCCTTAGTCTCCCGCAGGCTGTGCACCATCTCCCAGTCATCCTGTTGAAAAAGGCACAACCGAGAGATGGTTACCTGAGCTTGGTGTTGAATGCTCATTATTCATGATATTTAATAAAAACGAAGAGAAGTTTTACTTGTTTTGTTTCCTGACTTGATGAATCGCTGTCTACACTAAGGGATGGTGTTGTCCCAGTTGGTGATGAAGGAATTGATGAAGGCTGGAGTGATGTAATCTCTGATAATGGTGGCACACTTTGCTGTTCCAAGGCCATTTTTATACAGCAGATTTTCCAAAAGAAAAGGTTCTACATTGACAAGATCATAACAAACCCTAAAAGAAGAGAGAAGGAAAAGAGTGAGAGAGACCAAAGTAAAAGAGAGGAACAATGAGACCAAATACTTGTAAACAGAACTGCATCACAAGGCAATGAGAAAGAAAAAGAATCACATTTGCAAGCTTACAAAATTCCTCACATACAGAAGCAGCTACTAAAGCACACATGCTACATCTTTTGCAGGTTTCACAAGATTGTACAACCTGGGGCAGGAAGTTCCCTTGGCAAAGTCATCAGATGTTCCACCATGTGACATGTTCCCGTGGGTGGGTTTCTGTGTATGATTTCGTGTGTGAGAAGTTTCTGTTGTACAGAATTACCACACGCACGCATAATTATCCATGACGAGAAACTCTGATATGTTCTAATAGGCACTAAATTGTTACTTCAAGCACGATTGTAAACAAAACTGAAACGTTTTTAAATGTGCCACTTTTGATGTTGTTCACGACACTACATCTTGTGCTGCATACTGTATATGCATGCATTTTGTGTACACACAAAAAAATGCTGTGCATGTGTTGTGATGTGGTAAATTGTAGGGGTGTGTATGAAGTGCTGCGTATAAAGTGAAATGCGACTCCTTTACACTACTCATACTCAGGAAGTGAGTCATCAATCAAATACCATGGTGATGTGTAAATAGGTCACAAACATACAGTACTGTGCAAAAGTCTAAGGCCACCATAAGATTTGTTGTTTTAGCGATGGCATAATGATCATATATAAAATATTGTCAGCAACTGGACCCAAAGATATCAAACAAGGGTTTGTCATTTCATAATACTATTTTATACTGATCTTCATTCCAATCTTTGTGAACTTTAGCATCTTAGCCCTTTCACCCTGTTCCCATTCCGAAAAACTGGTTTTGTGGCTACTACGCTTTCAAAAATGTACAAGGGTCAACTTAACATCCCGAGGAAGCTGCCAGATGTTGTAATTGCTCCGGTGTAAGGGGAGATCACATTAAGTACTTGCCACTGTAGCCTAGAGAAACTGTTTTTCTGATGTTTATACATACATCTTTCCTGTATTTACTGGTTGTATTCCAATAAAGAAACCAAGAAAGAATTATATATGGTCATTATACCATTACTAAAACAATGGTATATCTAATCTAATGGAGGCCTAAGACTTTTGTACAGTACAGTACATTCTGAGGCCACTAGTAAAAATGCTCCTTAAAACACAAAGAGGAACAGAATGCTTAAAATAGAAGCATTTTTCATCAAATTTAATACAACGTTTAATGCAATGACGTTACAAATAATTTAATAAGTATTAGTATTTATGTTCCCCTTTAGCAGTAACAGTGTGCACCTGAGCTGGCTTTAAGTCCACAGGTTTATGCGAAATCTGTATCATAACAATGCTACAGGTGAAACCATCAATGTCAAACCATTCAATTTTCTCTGAAACAGCCATTTGTGGTTATCTGTTTATAGAATAGAACAAGTCCACAGGTTTATGTTAAATCTGGTGGTCCTTGTTACACCAAAACATACCACTGTGAAGCTAGTTGCCCTGCATTGATTCACTCAGCACCACTTTACTCTGCACACTTCTCTCTCTCTCTCTCTCTCTCTCTCTCTCTCTCTCTCTCTCTCTCATACACACAACCATCTATGGAGTTAGATACTGGGATGTTACACAGTGTATACCTATATATACACTCACTGGCCACTTCATTAGGTGCACCTGTTCAACTGCTTGTTAACACAAATATCTATGCAGCCAATCACATGGCAGAAACCCAATACATTTAGGCACTTAGACATGGTCAACAATACCTGCTGAGGTTCAAACTGAACATCTGAATGGGAAAGAAAGATGATTTATGTGACTTTGAATGTGACATGGTAGTTGGTGCTAGTATCTCAGAAACTGCTGATCTACTGGGATTTTCAGGCACAGCCATCTCTAGGGTTTACAGAGAAAAAGAGTGAGTGGCTGTTCTCTGGTCAAAAATGCCTTGTTGATGCCAGAGGTCAGAGGCAGTGGCCGGACTGGTTCGAGCCGATTGAAAGATAACAGTAACTCAAAAAACAGTAACTCATTACAACCGAGGTATGCACGCGAGCATGTCTGAATGCACATCATGTCAAACCTTGAAGCAGATGTTCTACAGCAGCAGAATATCACACCAGCTGCCACTGTCAGCTAAGAACAGGCAGCTGAGGCTACAATTTGCACAGGCTCACAAAACTGGACAACATAAGTTTGGGAAAATGTTGCCAGGTCTGATGAGTCAATTTATGTTGCGAAAGTAAGATGGTAGGGTCAGAAATAGGTGTAAATAACATGAAGGCATGGATCCCTCCCTCCTTGTAGCAATGATTCAGGTTGGTGGTGATGTAGCAGTGTGGGGGATATTTTCTTGGTACACTTTGGGCCCCTTAATACCAGTTGAGCATTGTTTAAATGCCAAAGCCTACTTGAATATTGTTGCTCACCATGTCACCATGTCATGGACATGACAATGTGTTCACTGTACTCAAAACAGTCACCAGATCCCAATCCAACAGAGCACCTTTGGGATGTGGAGTAACAGAATATTTGCATCATGGAGGTGCAGCCAACAAATCTGCAGTAACTGAGTGATGCTATCATGTGAATATGGACCAAATCTCCAGCACCTTGTTGGATCTCTAGAGGCTTTTCCACCAGAGGAACTTTTCATAGTTCTTGAAACTTTGGGAGATGGTGTACCATTTCTCACGTGTTTCCACCACAGGAACTGGGGATGACTGTAGTTCTAATAATGTCATGTATACTTTTTAGCTAATATTTTAGGGTGGGTAGTTTTCTCAGCTCATAGGACCCCTGAGTGATGTACGTATGGGCTGATTGGTCCAGACGTTAAGTGCAGAGCAAGTGGTCCATACGTTAGTGATTGGTCCAGAAACAAGTGCCTGTATTGAGGGCATCTGGCATTTTTAAATATGCTTGTACACCAGTAGCCGTATAAACAACAGATATCTGCGCTAAAAATGGAAAGAACACAGACAAATCGACCGACAGTGCAATCCAACCTTTACTGAGTCTACATCCGATGGAGGAGGTACAGCACAATTTTGAGTCATTTCACCAACAGTCACATGGTCACTTTGTGACACTGTTGCGTTCCTACTGGAAGTGCAAATGCAAACCAAAAAAGACCCTGGAATTAATATAGTTCTTAGGGGAGCTCCGTAGTGGATAGTTCCTCCCAAATTAGTCCCTAGAACTGTTTGGTCTGACAGCACCTTGTGCCACGAAGAATTAAAGCAACCAGTACTAGCAAGATATACTTTGTACCTTGGAAGTGGCCTGTGAGTGTATATTTATATATGAGTGGGATGCCAGTCCAACACAGAGACAGCAGGGATTGCTGTTGCAACACCGGAGATAATCCCCTGATATGACCCTAGCAAGTCATGAGCTGGTATATTATATCACTTTGCCACCTTAGCTCCATATATCATAACTGTTGTGAAACTTCTCAAATGATTATAGTCTGCTCCTAGATCCCAGATCAAATAAGAACAACATGGCTGCTAAGTAATGACTGCAAACAGACTCAGTATTGTCATGTGACATGGCAACTTACACTCATCACCAACGTCACAGTACACAAAGGAATTTCCACGATTTTGTCATACACTGTTGTCACAATAAATTGAGCACGCCTTAAAGGAATTTACTGTAGTCTAAGAAGATATGTAACACTCACAGAAATAGTTGTACATAAATAAATATCTTAAAATCCATTTTAGGGATTTATTTAATGTGCAGGAAAAGATTGGCTGTTATGCGGAATTATGTTTTCGTGCTTTTGAGGTCTTGTTGGCATCCTGATACATGTATCTCGAGTGACAGAAGAGGATATGAGTACAAACAAAATAGAAATCGGCAGTGGTAAATGCCTTAACACATGGCTGAAAAGTCAGGTGTGGTCTAAACCTATTACACACCACATTCCTCAGCTTGATCACACACACACACCCTGCTTGAGCAGTCAGCTAAATTGCAGTTAATCATTAACAAAATTAGTATACTAACATGGCTTAACTTGGGGTTTTACAAGAAAGCTTTACATTATTTATTTGCTGACAGTTTTATTCACAAAAATTAAATAAGGAGAATACAATTCAGCTATAAAAGTTTGCTGTACTTTGCTCATCATCCCAAGAGTAGATCTTCGACAGCTCTCAGAATCAAACTCACCCTCCCTGCCATTCACTTAAAAAGAATCTTATTGGGATGGGCAGGGTTATTTGAATATACGGACACATTAGCATTGATGTAATTGACCTGATATCCACACACAGTAAGTATGGGGACTGTGGCCAAAAACCTTTTCAAGTAAAAGCCCTAAAAGTAATCATGGCTAAAACCACAATAGCTTGTTACTTACTACTCATTATAACATTTAGTGTTTTGAACAAGCACTGGTGACAAGATGGCAAGATGAAGAAAAAAAATAAACCTCAAAATAAATAAAGGGACACAAACCTTTTGAAACTACAGTATTAACGTCCATTACACCAAAAAGAATGTACAATAGTATATACAATTTCCAGATATACAGTAGACATACAGCAATACAAAACAAGCAAACACCTCAAACATTAGTTGGAGAAGACCGAACAGATGCCGGAAGGGAGTTCCAAAGAGTGGGATCTCCCACCCATGGAGGAAAGCCTAAATCTAGGGACAGAGAGTAGGTTGGAGCCAGTGGAACGACCGGGAAGGAGTGTACTGATGGACTAATTTGCGGAGATACAGTGGAGCAAGGCCAGGGAGGGATTTAAATGTCAGAATTAGAATTTTGTATTGGATGCGTTTGTGAACCGGGAGCCAGTGCAGTTGCAATAAAACAGGAGTGATGTGATAAAATTTTTTGGTTTGTGTAAGAATCCTGGCGGCAGAGTTCTGGATATACTGGAGAATTCGAATTGATTTAGAGGGAAGACCGTAAAGAAGCGAGTTGCAATAATCAAGGCGAGAGGAAACAAAAGCATGGACCAGGATCTCTGCAGCAGCAGGAGAAAGGAATGGGTGCACACGAGCAATGTTACGGAGATGGAAGAAAGCAGACTTAGAAACAGATTTAATGTGAGGAGTAAAGGACAGAGTTGAGTCAAAAAGAACACCACATGTGAACAGACACACCCGCGATGGTCAATGAGGAGGTAGAAATGGAGGACAGCACAGATTTAGTGCCAACAAACAAAAACTCAGTCTTCTGGAAATTGAGCTTAAGAAAGTTGACACAGAGCCAAGAATTCAGATGGGAAATGCAATCAGTAAGAGCAGAAAATGAAAATGATGAAGATGGTTTGAAACTAAGATAAAGTTGCGTGTCATCAGCATAGCAGTGAAAAGAAAGGCCATATTTCCGTATTATAGAGCCCATGGGGAGCATGTAAACTGTAAATAAAATAGGACCAAGAACGGAGCCCTGTGGGACGCCCCGTTCCGCAGTAACAGTTTCAGTTTCTGTGTTGCTCCACAATAATGCAATATTAGACATGTTATCTACATAGGCTACAAACTATGAATTACATGGCTAAGATGGCACCTGAACCACAAACAAAAAAGAAATAGAGCAAATGTACCAGTGGAAAGTAGGGCCTAAATTTGGTCTTTCCAAATTTTTTAGTAAAAGAAGTACCAAGAGTAAAAAGTACACATACAGTTTATACAAACTTTTGATCATTTTTAAGTGAATCAAGGCTCTTATATTCTAAAGTTACATTAATAAATATAAAAGAGCACACATATTACAACTAGATTGCTGTAGTGGTGCACAAAATAATCAAATGTAATGTCAAACATTCTCTGATTTTTAATGATAGTCCTTGCCAATATTACTGGCTTGTTGGAATTTCTAACTCTGGTTGTTGAGCAATCTGGATTACTGAATTGCAAACAAAGTTAAAATGCACACCCCAAACTACCTCAGACTGCTTCGCGCGAAAGGATGCCTATGGAGTGAGATCACTATCTTTAATACGAGCGCGCAGAATCACAGAACTGTGCGCGATGTCAGTTCTATGCGCGTTTCGTAGATAAAAACCGGGGAAATACATCAGAGGCCAAGGCTTGGTAGATCGTTACTGGAACTATCGATGGCAAGATGTCGCAATCGGCAAGAAGGAATAACATAGAGAAAAAATGCAGTAAAGAAGATACTAAATGCATTATTAAAGCTAAAATTAATGATAAATGGCAAAATCTATGGGCACAGAACAGTTTTATAATATTAAAAGTAAAGTTGGAAAGGGCAGGCACACAAACTGAAGTGAGCAAGAAGAGAGCGTATTATCAAGAATGCGATCTGGACATACAGGGTTAAACAGAACCTTGTTTTAATGAAGAAACATATTGAGGGCAACTGTGAATACTGTAATAATCAAGAAACTGTAGAACACGTAATCCTTCATTGTTTTGTGATTCTGCGTGCTCGTATTAAAGATAGTGATCTCACTCCATAGATGCCACACTGTTTGATGGAAATGAAAATTATCACCCTACAGAGGGTAGAATTCAAAGACACCCTGAAAATCAGAGCAAAAAAATGATGCACCACGCTAGTTCTTTTAGCCGAAATTCCATTGCAGCAACTCAAAATGGCACTCAGTAGTTTGTATGGCCTCCACGTGCTCGTATGCCTGACAATGTGACAGGCATCCTAATGAGACGACGGATAGTGTCCTGGGGGATCTCCTCCCAGATCTGGACCAGGGCATCACTGAGCTCCTGGGCAGTCAATGGCATCAATTACTTCATCCTCCAAGAACTGCCTGCATACTCTCACCACATGAGGCATTATTGTGCACCAGAAGGAACCCAGGACCCACTGCACCAGCGTAGGGTCTGACAATGGGTCAAAGGATTTCATCCTGATACCTAATAGCAGTCAGGGTGCCGTTGTCTAGCCTGTAGAGGTCTGTGCGGTCTTCCATGGATATGCCTCCAAAGACCATCACTGACTTCTCTACAGCATCTCCAGACCCTGTCATATGTGTCATGTGCTCAGATGAAACTTGCTCTCATCTGTGAAAAGCACAGGGTGACAGTGGCAATTATGGTGTTCTATGGCAAATGCCAATCGAGCTCTATGATGCTGGACAGTGAACACAGGACCCACTACAGGATGTCGGGCCCTCAGGCCATTCTCATGAAGCCTGTTTCTGATTGTCTGGTCAGACATCTTCACACCAGTGGTCTGCTGTAGGTCATTTTGTAGGGCTCTGGCAATGCTCATCCTGTTCCTCCTTGCACAAAGGAGCAGATACCAGTTCATTAACAAGTCTGATTTAAAAAAAAAGTATATATAAATATATATATATCCTTGTGCTTGTCCCACCCACTACCACTTGACGCGACCGAGAATACTCCTGCCGACGCGTCGCTCCATCTGTCCATCAGAGACCACACTGGAACCATGCCAATTTAGCGTAATCAATTAACCTAACAAGCATTTCTTTGGACTGTGGGAGGAAACTGGAGTGCCCAGAGTAAACCCACACAGGCACAGGGAGGACATGCAGAATCCACGCATACATATATATATATACCGTATTTTCCGGGCTATAAAGCACACCGGGTTATAAGGCGCGATATCAATGATCGACTGCTAACGGGTATATTTTCATACATAAAGCGCACCGGGTTATAAGACGCATGAAATGAAACAAAACTCTTAAGTTCCCTCGGAAGCTCAGTTTGGTCTTTACCTGGCGCAGGGCGTCTTCTTGCTTCCTCCACTTCCGTACCATTGATTCGTTAATGTTGAATTCTCTCACAGCTGCTCTATGTCCATGATGTACATGCGTGACTGATAGCGTTGTGTTTGAAATCCGCTTCGAAAATGATTGAATGAATGCACACACCCTAATGCTGAAGCACATACCGTATTACTCCGCGATGCTGCGCACTACGGTTGCCGTAAGCTACGTAACTTACCAAGGCCGTGCTAAAACATTTTGACAGATTTATGAGCGCCGTGTACCATCTACAATCGGTTCTAGGTCAGAAAGCACAACCAGAATTAATTCATACATTAGGCGCACCGCATTTTTAGGCGCACTGTCGATTTTTGAGAATATTAAAGGACTTTAAGTGCGCCTTATGGTCCAAAAAATACGGTATATACATACACACACAGACATGTATACATATACATATATATATATATTTATATGTACATTGTCAAATATTAAACTATTGGCACATTTCTGATTATGGTGAGTATTGTCATAACCATGGGAAGTAGGGGTGCTGGGGGTGCTGCTCTTTGCACTGAGAGAATAATTGGAAAATACCTGTAACTGTAAAAATACAGAGTGTGTGTTTGAATATTGCATTTCTCTATAGCAAATTTTATAGCGTTGAGTCCTTGTGAAAGTTAAACCAGCAAAAAACAGAACAACTTCTCACAATCATTCTTTATTACACAGTCTGTATACTGACTGTTAAAGACTATATCCCAGTCAACAGAAATAAAATAAACGCAGAGACGCACCTTAGCCCACAAAGGGCACTCTTAAACATGACTTGCACCAGTATGGTAGTCGCACATCACAAATTCACGTAACAGAAGCATGTACTTAACACCAACGACTGATGGTTCATTTTCCCAAATTTTTGTTTAACTGTTTTATAGTGTTCGTTTAAAAATACATACTATTTACGACTGAACAACAATAACGAAATAATTTGGATTTTTGTCTTAACCTGAAAACAAGTGATTTATCAGAATTTATGTACATGCTCCCAATTTATGATGAGATTACACTCAGATAAACCCATCATATGCTGAATGTATCGTAAACCGAGGAGTGTAAATCCTATAAAGATGGAAAAAGCTGGATTTTACCCTAGAAATCGGATTATGCATTGCATGTATACCAGTTCTGCACATGTGCACCAGCCTTCCTCCATGGCTGCCAGGTCCGCCTGTTTCTAACGACTTGGCTTTTTTGGCCTGTTCTTCTACTGACTTTAGCGTTTTTTTCCTCACTGGATTTTCCAACCCTGGAATAAAACACGCCACGGAATAAAGTGCAGCGGAACAGCTGTCAAACTCTTTTTGGAGGCTCTGAAACGCAGTCTATACACAAGAAAATTAGCAATTTGATTATTTAATATTAAAGTACTAAGTTTAGGTCACATATTACTATGAGATTATTGCCTGGTTGCAAAGTAGAAACCTGATTACTGCCTGAGTCATGTAAACCTGGAGGTTTTCCATTATCTGATCTGAATTTGTGCAGTTCACGGATTATTAAGTGCATGTAAACGCACTCAGTGAGTTCACAGCTCCAGAGACCTAGGTTCGAGTCCTGGCCCAGCCGTGTGGGTTTCCTCCCACATTTCTTCCCACATGCCAAAGACACTCGGTAGGTGTGTTGGAATCTCTGAAGTGAATGAATGAGTGAGTGGGTGCGTACGCTTGTGCCCCGTGATGGACAGTCGCCCTGTCTAGGATTGGTTCCCGCTTTACACCCTGTGCTCTACAAAAAGCAGTAAACATTGTTTCTTTCACACTGAACATACTAAGCCTGTATTCTCTATACAGTAAAAAAGTTATAAACACAGTTCCCTATAATCTTTGCTTAAAATTGATTAGATTCTGACAAACTATTGACTCCATATTACGCAGCAATGTAGACAGCTCCTGTACATGGTTATAAAACAATGAATTATGCAACCCATATATACCGTAATCAGCACTTTTTTCAGTAAGCATGACTTAACACTTCTTTACAAAAGTGCTATGCTCCAGCAACACGTAATTGTAGCTGATCATTAACAGCAAGGCAGATTCCCAATTTCTTGCCATACAGAAGGGAAACTAACATGATATGATATGAAAATGACATTTCATCTTAGATTGTATGCTGTAGTATCCATAGTGTTTGTATGTGGAATAATTATAACCAACAAGATATTGCATAAAACAAAAATTGTTAAATACCATGCATGGAAATGGATTTAGAGATCTCAACAATGTTTCACATAGCAGAGAGGTTTGTGGCTGTGTGTTGTGCAGTCATTCATTCACTCAATCATTTTCTTATCTCTTAATTCAGCAACACAGTGCACAAGGCAGGAACAACCCTAGACAGGATGCCAATCCATTGCAGGGTACATAGACTCAAACACTCATACCCACACTCACATGCTAAGGGCACCAATTAATCTAAACTCAAATTAACCAAACACACTTGTCTTTGGACTGTGGGAGGAAACAGGAGTACACAAAGTAAACCCACACAGACATGGGGAGAGCACGCAAACTCCACAAAGAAAGGACCTTCTTGCTCTGAGGTGATGGTGCTACCCACCGAGCCACTGTGTCACCCAGGGTGTAACAGCTATTGTTAACTGCTAAAGTAAAGTAGCTAATGTTTAAATTAATAGGGTGAAAACAAGGCCATATGATAAGCTCTCACTGCATGCCCTCAATAAACGTTCTTTGGATTACAATTAAAACTAAGAGCAAGAAAGAACAGTATCAATAATTATTGATAATACATATTGATAAGGATGGGTGAGAAACAGGTTCTGGCTAAGTGTTTTGGTGGTTAATTACCATAATCTCATGCTCAACATTTGAAATCTAAAATATAACTGAAGAACAATTATTCCAGAAAAAATGCCCTTTGATATCACCTACAACGCTTGGTGAGATTACACAATACAAAGCAAGGTCTTTCAGATACTCCTGACTACAGAATCACTTGACATTGACATTAGGAGATTTGGTTGATCACATGAAAAGCTTAATTCTGTGGCAACTGAACAATCTTCTGTGGACATGGATTTATTTTAGGATCACTGTCCTGATGGAAAATCCAACCACATAATATTGCGTGCAAGATGACATAGGAATATTTTGGACCTAATAGCGTTTTGTAAGAAGGAGTGAGTGGACCCCCTATCATCTGGATGCAGGTAATTCTGCCTTAAGGGGGTATTACTAAACATTGACTGACAGTATGTCAGAACAATTATATTTAATTTTCCCAAGATGTTAAATTAATAAATAATCAGTTTGCTTTAACATTTTCATAAATGTAATTTAAATTTGTTCAATTTAGAGGTTAACATATATAAAAAAATTAAAAACACAATTTCTATCTGATGTGGGTTTATATATACATCACCATGCAAACGTTTTAGGCACAGAACAGTTCTACAGAATTAGTGGTTATTTTAAGTATTCAGCATTGGGGCCCCTCTTCTGCATAGGGCCCCTGTTAAACCCATTTACAGTCGAGAGAAGTCTGGTTAAAAGGTCTTCATGGAAGAGTTGCCAGTATAAAGCCATGTCTCAGAGGGAGAAACAAAGCTAACTGACTCACCTATTCACAAAAACACAAGGACTGGGGTGCAGTATAATCACAGCAGGTGCTCCTGACTTAAAAGGCAAAATTTGGGTCCAAAATGTGAGCTACTTGGGTTCGAACATGGCCAAATGATTGGAATTTACATATATACATCGTCTTTATGTTAGCCATAAAGTGTATTCTTTAGAAGTGTTTTGTTAAAAAAAAAACAGCTCAGTTCCATTACACAATAGAGGTGGTAATGGAAAGGACTTCACGATACGATACGCATCACGATACATGACTCACAATACAATTATATCACAATACATTGCAATACGATGTATACTGCGATATATTGCAATATTCCACACAGATCACTGAAAACCTAAAACCAACTGAAATACAAGTTACGGTGTACAATTTGAGTCATCTTAACACATCACACTGATAATTCAGAGGACAAATTGAGTTAAAAGAATAAAACAGTAGATAAGACAAACTGGAGCCTAACTGGGAGTTTGGTGGCTTGCATCTACACCACTGGGGCTGTGTATTACCTAATTTGTCATATCTTAATTCATTTTATCCATTGTAATTATTGCAACCTGTGAATAAGGTGTGACAAACCAGCTACATACTTTTTGAATACAGTAGGGGTGTGTGATAATGAAAAAAATAATATATTGATATTTTCTTTTTATCGATAACAATAATTTGACGATTCTTTACAGTGGTGCTTAAAAGTTTGTGAACCCTTTAGAATTTTTCTATAATTTTTTCTGTATAAATATGACCTAAAACATCATCAGATTGTCACACAAATCCTAAAAGTATTTCAAGAGAACCCAGTTAAACAAATGAGACAAAGTATTATACTTGGTCATGCATTTATTGAGAAAAATGATCCAATATTACATATTAGTGAGTGGCAAAGTATGTGAGCCTCTAGGATTAGCAGTTAATTTGAAGGTGAAATTAGAGTCAAGTGTTTCAGTCAATGGGATGACAATCAGGTGTGAGTGGGCACCTTGTTTTATTTAAAGAACAGGGAT
This sequence comes from Ancistrus triradiatus, assembly GCA_025084515.1. Lineage (NCBI taxonomy): Eukaryota > Metazoa > Chordata > Actinopteri > Siluriformes > Loricariidae > Ancistrus > Ancistrus triradiatus. Next base: position 31,710 of record JAJAGP010003123.1, read on the forward strand.
CTATCAAAGTCTGCTCTTCACAACACATGTTTGTGGAAGTGTATCATGGAATGAACAAAGAAGATTTCTGAGGACCCCAGAAAAAGAGCTGTTGATGCTCATTATGCTGGAAACGGTTACAAAACCATCTCTAAAGAGTTTGGACTCCACCAATCCATAGTCAAACAGATTGTGTACAAATGGAGGAAATTCAAGACCATTGTTACCCTCCCCAGGAGTGGTCGACCAACAAAGACCACTCCAAGAGCAAGGAATGTAATAGTTGGCGAGGTCACAAAGGACCCCAGGTTAACTTCTACGCAACTGAAGGCCTCTTTCATATTGGCTAATGTTAATATTCATGTGTCCACCATCAGAAGAACACTGAACAACAATGGTGTGGATGGCAGGGTTGCAAGGAGAAAGCCACTGCTCTCCAAAAAGAACATTGCTGCTCATCTGCAGTTTGCTAAAGATCACGTGGACAAGCCAGAAGGCTATTGGAAGAATGTTTTGTGGATGGATGAGACCAAAACAGAACTTTTTGGTTTGAAAGAAAAGCGTTATGTTTGGAGAAAGTAAAACGCTACATTCTAGCATAAGAACCTTATCCCATCTGTGAAACATGGTGGTGGTAGTATCATGGTTTGGGCCTGTTTTGCTGCATCTGAGCCAGGACAGCTTGCCATCATTGATGGAACGATGAATTGTATCAGAGAATTCTAAAGGACAATGTCAGGGAATCTGTCCATAAAATGAATCTTAAGAGAAGGTGGGTCATGCAACAAGACAACGACCCTAAGCACACAAGTCGTTCTACCAAAGAATGGTTAAAAAAGAATAAAGTTAATGTTATGGAATGGCCAAACTCCCAGAGCTGAAAGCTGTTCTGTATGGAAGGAATGGGCTCTAAAATTCCTCCAGGGCCGGTGTGCAGGACTGATCAACAGTTACAGGAATGTTTAGTTGCAGGATTGATGCACAGGGGGGGTCACACCAGATACTGAAAGCAAAGTGCTTTTTTTTTTTTTTGTTCACATCTTCTGCCATCACTAATATGAATATTGGTTCATTTTCCTCAATAAATAAATGACCAAGTATAATATTTTTGTTTATTTGGGGATTCCACAAACTTTCAAGAAACCATGTATATCTTGTGTCTAAAGTATTCAAAAGTTGTTTGACCCCCTCTCTGTCAACAACCTGAATTTGCACCGTGTCTTTCGTGATATAATTATTCACATCATTTGTTATTTCTTTCCATCTGTTGCTTTTCCTGTTGTAATGGCACTTTTTTGAAGAATGATTCTGCTGAGGTTTGTTTGAGGTTACTTTGCTGATGGTTAAATAAATTGGTTGTTGAGCTTCCTTAAACAGCGACCAATTTCCAACATAGTTTGCAGACTGCTGTCTTTTGAGCAACTTCCCATCCTTTCAAAGCCAAACCACCTCCAACGACGTAGAACACAAAGCTGGTGGTGTCTGTATTTTGTCTCCTAGCAGACTGTTTGCTCATTTTTAACTTCAGTCACACACTTTTAGGTAGAACCCTAGCTGATTTGTGGCACAGCAACGCTGCTTGCACTCATAGTGAATATGTGAACTCTTAAGGTGTGTTTTTGACTGTTTTTTGGAAAGTGTGTGATATAGTTGATAACGTCAGCTCCCACATCTTTAAAGAAACAATTACGATATTATCATAGATGCCACATATCACACACCCCTAGAATACAGTTAATCAACACAGTGCACAGTCAAGTATATTCAGGTTAAGGAGGAGTTTACTAGCATTTACTTTCCTTTAAATCACACGACAGCTGCAACTTGCAATTAGTTACCAACTTATTATAGTAGTTGTCCCTCAGAAAGACTACACTCCGCAACATCATTTCTCAAAACCTTTGAAAACATTCACAGCAGAGAAATACAACTGTACTCCAGTGAAACAGTCGATGACCAGATTGTTTGGTGTGACGTATCATTTTGACCCACTACTTAGTGTGCAGCATGTGGTTTCAGACACAGCCACATTAGCATAACAAAGCGGTGTGGCCTATTTACATGCACTTATTGGATTCAAGGAAAAGTCTAATAATACACATAACATGTTGGGGGATATGTCCATTTATACAGAAAACAAACCAGTGGATTGGTAAGCTGGACTATCAGAAGTTAGATTTTGTAGTATAAAGGCTAAATAATCAAATGATAAGTGTTTTTTGATACATGGCACTGCCTGTACTACAATATTGACAAGAGCAGTGTAGATCTACAGTATATTGCTCTATGTTTCTGTATGTACAGTAGTTTACTTGTGCTGACACAGTAATACTTGAACCTGCATCAAAACCAATGGAAGGACAACCAAACACACACAAAAACAAACAAACAAATGACTGGGCAAGGCAGTTTTGAGCATTTGAGTCATGAAAATTCGTATATATTCTGACGAAAGCCCACAACAACGTACAATAATTCAGTTAATAAGAAAACCCTTTGACTTTTAAAGACCGATGAAATAGCCTAATGTTATCTAGATGTAGAGTATGTAGTTTTACAATTATTGCACATTTGCACCTTCTAGGCTGCTTTCTTCTTCTAAAACCAAAATTCCTTGTTTGTGGATCCCAAGAGTGTTAAAAGCCATATCTAGCCAGGGCCAAAAAGCATTATTAAATATAGTAACAAGTATAAAGTGCACCTCCATGTGACGCGCAAGAAGAGATCTCTTGACCTAGACTATTGCACTTTGTTTTACTTATTTAATCTCACGTCGTTGTTCAGTCATTGCTCAGTGACTTAGACACAGTTGCTTTAAGTTATAAAATTAGTAGTTCTTCTTGATGTAAAGTGTGAGCCGATCTGAGTCATTTCCAGTCCCTCCCTGGAAAACCCTAAGGCTGGAGAAACCCTGTAAGTTTAGTGAACGAACAGAACGATAAAGCGAGTTCCTGCACCAACTGTTATTGTTTAGTAAATGCAGGTTCACGCAGTAGCATTTTCAGTGGGTTATTAGAATAACTATCCCTAATGTTAGTCCATTCATATACAATCAGGACACAGAAGCAGTATTAACAAAAAGGCTGCTCCATTTTTTTCGTTTTTAAAAAACTGACGTCTGGTTTTTCCATGTGAAAGTGAAGGTAATTAAACATACCGTGTGCGTTGACAAGGCGGCTTGGCTTTTTCGTAGAGTCTTCCTGTTGTGGTTTTCGTCGTTTATAACAAATATTCCTCAGTACTTCACGATAGTTCATTTATAATCTGCCTTATATCACCACGTTTTATCACAAGCTTATTGCTTTCTGCCATCTGAAATAAAGTTCCACTAGAACACCGAACTATCCGTCGCTGTGTGTCAGTAGTGGGGAGGGAACAAGGATACTTGAATGGTACCGACCAATCATAAATGAACGTCTCATAGCGTTGTCCCATCACAGAGCAGGAATGCAGTTAGGCGGAGCGTGTCGGAGCTGTTCTGTAATACAGGTAGGTCAGTTTAGGGCACTTTTGTTACAGTTCCAAAAAAAAACAATTGCTTTCTACCCCATTACTCGTAACGAACAAAACAAGGTACATATTTTAAAGCCTATTACCAGCAAGGACATTTTCTCGAATTTTAGAGACACTGAAAGTCCTGGTATGGCATGTGAATGCAATATTCAGGGTTGTTATGACGGGGGCAAAAAAGATATTTAGTCAGCCACTGATTGTGCAAGTTCTCCTACTTAGACAAGATGAGGCCGAGCGCTAATGTTCAATTGGCCCTTCATCATAGATACACTTCAACATGGAAGGACAAAATTGACCGAAGATGAAAAAAAATCCAGGGAAATCACATTTGTAGGGATTTTAACGAAAGTTAATTGAAATCATGGTGGAAAAAAGTATTTGGTCACACAAGACAAGGCAACGACTTTCGCTTGGCTCTCACAAGACTTGTAGCTTCATTCTTTAAGAGAGTCGTTCTGTCTCCCACATGGTACCGGTATTAATGGCACTGTTGTTTGACCTACATTATCTGTATAAACAAGGACACCTGTCACAGTCTCAAACAGTCAGGGGACTCCAAACTCAAGACCAAATAGCTGTCGAAGGACACCAGCAAGAAAATGTAGACCTGCACCAGGCTGGGAAGAGTGAATCTACCAATACGCAAGAAGGTTGGTGGGAATAAATTCAAATGTGGGAGCCATTGTAAGAAAATGGAAGGACATCAAGGACCATTGATAAATCTCCCTCGATCGGGGTCCACGCAAGATTTCTCGTGGGGTCAAAATGATAATGAGAAACGGTGAGCCAAAATCCCAGAACTACACGGAGGGACCTGAGAATGACCTGCAGAGAGCTGGGACCCCAAAGTAACAAAGGCTACCATTCAGTTTTTCTTTATATTTTTTTGATACTTTATGCAGAGAGAGACTCAGATCCTGCCAGGCAGGAGTGTCCCTCTGCTAAGCCAGTACATGTCCAGGCTGTCTGAAGTTTGCCAGAGAGAATAGGATGATCCAAAAGAGGATTGGGAGAATATTCATGTGGTCAGAGAAACCAAATAGAAACTTTTTGGTATTAAAACTCAATTTGCGTGTTTGGAGGAAGAAAGGAAGAATGCTGAGTTGCGCCATACCTAATGTGAAGGCATGGGGGTGGAAACAATCATGCTTTGGGGCTGTGGTTTTCTGAAAAGGGGGAAAGGAACGAATTGTCCGTGTTAAGGGAAGAATTGAACGGGGCCATGTATCGTGGAAAGTTTAAGCCAAACCTCCTTCCATCAGTGAAAGCATGGAAGATGGAAACGTTGCTGGGATCTTCCAGCATGACAATGATCCAACACCCACACCACTCGGGCACAAAGGAGTGGCTCCGTAAAAAAGCATTTCAAGGTCCTGGAGTGGTCTAGCCAGTGTCCAGACCTCAACCCCATAGAAAATTTGTGGAGGGAGTTGGAAGTCCGTGTTGCCCCAAAACATCACTGCTCTAGAGGAGATCTGCATGGAGGAATGGGCCAAAATACCAGCTACAGTGTGCAAACCTGGTGAAGACTTACAGGAAACATTTGACCTCTCTCGTTGCCAGCAAAGGTTATGTTACAAAGTATTGAGTTGAACTTTTGTTACTGACCAAATACTTATTTTCCACCATAATTTACAGCTGAATTCTTTAAAAATCCTACAATGTGATTTCCTGGATTTTTTTCCTCTCATTTTGTCTCTCATAGTTGAAGTGTACCTATGATTGAAAATGACAGACCTCTCTCATCTTCCTAAGTGGAGAACTTGCACAATCAGAACTGACTAAATACTTTTTTGCCCCACTGTACGTAAACTCTTTTACAATATTTTGCATAATATATGACAATATATGCATTAATTCAGCTTTCATCTACACAGTGGCAGACTAGTATACTGAGATTTTGCATTTCACTATAACCATATGCAACTGTGTACATCAATAGCTTTGTCAGCAGTGTGGTGACTTGGTGGGTAGTACTGTCACCTCACAGAAAGAAGGTCCTGGGTTCGATCTCTGATGTAGTGACCTGGGCCCCTACTGCAAGTCCTCCTCCTGTGTAGATTTACTCCAGGTACTCTAGTTTACTACCATAGTACAAAGACATGCTAGTTTAGGTTAATCTAAATTGGCCCAACAGTGTGTATATACTGTATTCGACTAGTTTCGATGTAACCTTGTCTATCAAGGTAAGCTTAAGTCTGTCGTGAAAATGGATATATGTCCGCCCTTTCTCTCACAGTACCCTAGGTAAAACTACTATCTCTAAATCAAAACTATTCAAATAATTATATTAATATGTTTCTTATTGACATTAATGAACTATGTCTAACAGAACACACAACAGAAACGCACTCCACAACGTTAGACACAGCATTTGTTAGCATGAGTTAAATAGTTAGCTAAAATATAATTAAAATATTTATTCATATTAATCTTACCATGTTAATGATGATGAATCATATTTTTGTTTTCTTTTTCACAATAAAGAACTTGTGTTTTCTTCAAAGAGCACTATAGAGTCATATGAGTAAAGCTTCAACAGAATGCATTTATTACACTGTAATACAGTAATTCAATAAACATTAAAAACATAATAACGATTACCAGAACAATATCTTTTTGATGCAAAATACTTATTTCATTTGGTACGTTTATTAGAAACTGCATGTGCAAGCTGTTACACTGGACTGAACTCTGTGTTATATGATCTGCTGTCGCAAAATAATGAGCAAAGATGTTTAAGTCCCAAAGCAGTATAATTTCATTCGGTATAGGCTGTCAATGCTCTATCTGATATGTAGATTTCAGTTCCTATGGGCTAATAGTATGGCCATTTCAGACACATCCCATGTGTATATCCAAGTACATGTATCTCACATGGAAATGTTTAAAAAAAGGACAATCGTTAATGTGTTAATTTTGACAGAACTAATATTATGCCATGTGTAGTCTTGACAAAGGAACAGTTCTCTACTCTTTTTATTTCTATGTCTCCGTGTTGCTGCATGAAGATTGAGCATTTTTGCAGATTGCAATGCGAAGCAGGTTACTGTGCCTTGCGAAAAATGCTCACTGCTCATGTAGCGACACAACAGCGATAGTGTTACTTTGGGGACTGTGGTGGCCTAGCAGTTAAGGTACAGGACTTTGGGCCATCTCTGCCAAGCTACCATTGCTGGTTCCCTGAGCAAGGCCCTTAAACCACAATTGTTTGGATTGTATGTCACTGGTGTATCACTTATAATTCTCTCTGGATAAGGGCACCTGCAAATGACTAAATGTAAGTGTAAGCTATATGTCTCATTACTGCTGAAGTTCATGTTTTTTATGTTCATTAATGCTAACTAACCTGCATCACCATGCCACCCTATTAATTTCACACACAAATTTATTTTGTTTTTCTTTTTTAAAATGTAGTGTATGTTCATTCATTTGTAAATGCAATAGTATTGACATATGCTATGACAAGGCAATATAATCTTGCCCAACCATTTTTAGTGGCTCATAACACATACAAAAGAGTGCACAGAAGACACCTCCCATTCATATACTGCATTTCATACCAGATCAAAACTGTCATAATGACACATCAAAACAACTGTCAGAAGAATGAAATCACTGTCAGAAGATTTCATAATTGAAATCCACTGCCAAACCGGTCATGCTGAAGGATGATGCAGGCAGCAGATCGCTCTCCACAGCTTCTCCAGACTCTGTCACGTCTGTCACATGTGCTCAGTGTGAACCTGCTTTCATCTGTGAAGAGCACAGGGCGCCGGTGGTGAATTTGCCAATCCTGGTGTTCTCTGGCAAATGCCAAGTGTCCTGCACGGTGTTGGGCTGTGAGCACAACCCCCATCTGTGGACGTCGGGCCCTCATACCATCCTCATGGAGTCGGTTTCTAACCGTTTGTGCAGACACATGCCCATTTGTGGCCTGCTGGAGGTCATTTTGCAGGGCTCTGGTAGTGCTCCTCCTGTTCCTCCTTGCACAAAGGCGGAGGTAGTGGTCCTGGTGCTGGGTTGTTGCCCTCCTACGGCCTCCTCCATGTATCCTGGTGTACTGGCCTGTCTCCTGGTAGCGCCTCCAGCCTCTGGACACTACGCTGACAGACACAGCAAACCTTCTTGCCACAGCTCACATTGATGTGCCATCATGGATGAGCTGCACTACCTGAGCCACTTCTGTGGGTTGTAGAGTCTGTCTCATGCTACCAAGAGTGTGAAAGCACCACCAACATTCAAAAGTGACTAAAACATCAGCCAGAAAGCATAGGTACTGAGAAGTGGTCTGTGGTCCCCACCTGCAGAACCACTCCTTTATTGAGTGTGTCTTGCTAATTGCCAATAATTTCCACCTGTTGTCTATTCCATTTGCACAACAGCATGTGAAATTGATTGTCAATCAGTGTTGCCTCCTAAGTGGACAGTTTGATTTCACAGAAGTTTGATTTACTTGGAGTATATTGTGTTGTTTAAATGTTCCTTTATTTTTTGAGCATTAATATATGTAGATATATATATATATATATATATATATATATATAATATAATTATAATATATAATATATATTATATATATATATATATATATATATACACTGCCTGCTCAAAAAAATACATATATACATATATACATACATAAATAGTCAGACTGATGGAATTTATTCTGTCTTTCTCACCTGTTTTTCTTATTCTAAAAACAAATGTGCTCCTTTGCATCTCCTTTGCTATTCCCCAGATTACAACAAGCCATTGCCATTGGTTACACCCTACTCTCTCTCTCGCTCTCTTGCTCTCTCGCTCTCTCTCTCTTCCCCTCTCCCCCTCCCTAACACACACAACGCATAGGCACACACAGAGGCACATAATGAAGGTAGTAATTGTCCAATAGGAAATAATGGCAAAATGCTCACACTACCTGAATAACTGTTTGTTTGCTTGTTCATAAACTGGTAGTTTGGTTATTATTGTGTTGCCTTATCTGTTTTCCTATGTTGTATGTACATGTACAACTGAAGAGGCTCTAGTATCCTGTTGGCCCGCCTCTAGTCTGGATAAAAGATTAGATACAGTTGGGCATGGAGGCATACAGTTCCATATGATATCCTGTGCCACATTTACCCACAGATGTTGCAGTTGGGCCTGTACATCCTTCACACTCATAGTTTGCCAAAGCATTGGCCCAGCTGGTCTCATTAAGGCTTGATTGGCGATAAATCTGGTGACCGGGCTGGCGATGGAAGTGTTGCAATGTGCCGGAGACAGAAATTCTCCTTTCCTGCTGAAAAATGGCACATATCGCTGAGCTGTTAGTGTCCCTTATCATTACTAGGGTTGACAAACTGTCAAATGTGATGGCTTCCCAGATCATAACAACAGCAGTTGCGGCAGTGTGTCACTCCACAGCAAAGGCAGGATTGAAGCACTAACCATGAGGCCTTGAATCTGACTGTCGTTGGATCCCAAACAGAACTTGGATTCATCAATAAAGGTAACATAGTTCCAATTGTAGCAGTTCATGTTTCTCGTTCACGAAACCACTGAAAACGAAGGTGACGGTGGCTGTCTGTCAGTGACAGGACAGGTAATGGGTGCTGTGACAGATTTCCTTCTGCTAAGCCCCTGGAAATGGTCTAGGCAGAAACAGGGGTGTGTAGTGAAGATACCACCTCTGTCTGGATAGTGGACAGCAAAACTCTCTGAGCTGCTTGTGCTTGGCGGTGGATTGAACAAACTTTTTTTCTGGTGGTATCCGTCTGGGCCATCCAGAGCCGAGTGTGTGTACCCTCATGGAAGCACTGCTCCAAACACCTCCTAACAGCTAGGCAAGAATGACCCATATGGCGGCAACCTGTCAAAACGACCATGCTGCTTCTGTCAGTGCAGGGATGCGCCACCTCTCAAAGTCTGTCAACTGGGCAGAAAGTCTTTGAGTGAGTTGTAGAGGCATGTCTAGATATCAAAAATCTCTCACCAAGAAGTACACAACCCAAACGTAGCCTCTGAGAGCCTTTAAATTGGGCAGTGAGAGATGCACTTTTACACCCTCTTGTGGTAAGACCTAATCAGACCACACCTGTAATACATATCTACCTGCATAGAATCCGTTTACCTCAACGACATCCTTATCTTTTCCCGGTCCAAAGGGGAACATGTCAGGCATGTTCGGTTAGCTTTGTCCCATCTTCTAGAAAACAAGCTCTAAGTCAAGGCCGAGAGGTGCGAGTTCCACTCCAGTACCGTCGCCTTTCTCAGCTTTATAATCCAGAGGGGATGCATCAAAGCGGACCCAGCCAAGATTCGGCCAGTCACAGAGTGGCCGTTTGCCTGGGTTGGAAGGAGCTTCAACGCTTATGGGGTTCCCTAATTTCTACCGGCCTTTTATTAGATGCTATAACAAAGTGCCCCTCACCCAGCCAACCTCCGCTAAGACTAAATTTAAATGGATCCAGGAAGCTGAGAAGGCCTTCATGTGACTTAAGGGGCCTGTTCTCCTCAGCACCTGTCTTGATTAAGCCAGACCCAAGTAAACAGTTTGTCATGGAGGTCGACGCCTTGGACTCCTTTCGCAATGATTGGACCCGGACAATAAGCTCCACCCCTGTGCCTTTTCTTCTCTTGTTTCGATTTCGCCTTGACCTACTGACCCAGCTCCAGGAATGTCAAGCTGGATGCTCTGTCTCACCAGTTCTCTGTTGAAAACCCTAATGATTCCACAGACACCATCCTCCCTGCCGACCGTCTTATGGGCTGACTCTCCTGGGAGGTTCAGCACACTGTCAAGGAAGTGCAGGGGACCGAACCCGACACTGGGGGTGAACCACAAGACCACCTTTATGGACCCATGGCGGCCAGGGCCACTGAGCTCCAATGGGGCCATAGCTCTAAGTTCGCCTTCCACCCTGGAAATCACCAAATTTTGGCCCTTATGAAGAGGTACTTCTGGTGGCCACCCATGGACACTGATGTCAAGGAATTTGTGGCTGTGTGTGCCACTTATGCTCGAAGAACCAACAGTTCCAACATTTACATTTAGAGCTACATTTCAAGTGTCATGCATGCATCTCAATGCAAACTTTATTTTTTTTTCCTTTTTAATAAATTTGCAAAAAAAAAAAAAAATTCTATTTTCATTTTCTCATTATGGTGCAGATAGGGAAAAATCTTGATTTATTTTTTATTTTAGCACAAGGCTGCAACATAACTTTATTCAAAACCCTTAAACAAATCTAAAATCTCTAACTCTGTTTTTCAAAATGCACCTTTGACTATCAGAACCCAGCAACTGAATCAAAACCATGTTGCTCAACATGAAACCTTTTCATCAAAACACACACATGCATCCAGGAAACAGACACTGCTTCTGCTTGTTTGACACTAGTTATATCAACTGAAAACAAAGCAAAGATGTTTTGATGTTATGAAATGCAAACCTTAACTGAATTCATTATTAACCATGACTATATATACACATGTAAAGTAAACTGTTAATGTAGACAAAACAGCGCAAAACATAACGTTTAATTTTTATTCAATAGAAATGTTCTCCTGTGACACCCCCCGCCAAAAAGTATACTTTAAAAAACTAAAAAAGTGAAAAAGTGCAAAGTGTATGTATATCAAAGAAAAAGGCAGCCAAAGGCTGTCATCAACATCATATACTATAGACTCTTTAGTGAGATTTACTCTGGAAAATCCACCTCCTCAGGACTGTAAGATTACGTCATTACAAACCATCACCATTACATGAAGTAGATTTTCTCTTACAAATGGATGTGTCATACACCTTCCACTGCCATTTCAGATGTTTCTGAAAAACATCTCTGCTAGTATTTCCTTTACTATCACTCAACTGCAATTTCATACCACCTCCACGGTGCATGATTCACGGGGTACGGTGGTGCAGTGGTTAGCCAGAAGGAGATACATTCAGTGAGAGAATCCTAAGCATTAGTACTCACTGACTTAACTGACATGGACAAAGAAGATAATCTCTATAGTGGCCTAAAAATTCACTGCCGACTCTGAATGCAAAGGAATGAATGAATGGCAGTGATAATATTTACATTAGTGACTCATTCACAAAGGCAGAATCATCTGTGAATGAAAAAAATGCAAGTGATATTTGTCAGATTGTGAAGCCTATCAGCAACAGAAAGAAAGAAACAAAATAGTTAATGAAATGAAAGAGTGCATGGCAGAGACAATATTTACATTAGTGAGTCATTCGCAAAGGCAGAATTGTTTGTGACCAAACCATACACTCT
>JAJAGP010003123.1:43571-83805 GCA_025084515.1 Ancistrus triradiatus
CAACCAGGCATAGTGTGAGCTCCCCCTAAGAACAAATTGTTTTTTTGTGTACCTCACACAGCACTCTGCAGCACCATGCTCTGAAGCACTGCTAATTCTCTGAGTAAAAACTAGACATTTCCATTAAATTAGCAGCACTTAGGCTTGCAGACCAGGGCAACTACAGTACAATGATGAAAGGTCTGAATGATGAAAAGTTAAACACCCAGTGACAGTCCCATGCTGAAAGTCACTGTAAATAAGTGTGTATGGAATAGCCAAAGCCACTAATAAGGTGTCCACATTCCTGTAGGCATGCATGCAGTGTATCTGGAAAAAAAAGATAACATCACTAGCCAGCATCATTCGAGACTTGTGACTCACTCAAAACAACCAAGCACCTTGCGACTTGACCTACAGCATGGCGAGGGGGCAACTCGCAAATATAGTCAACACCCCAGGGAAGCATGGAAGATAGACCTTGCAACTTGCCACAGAGAGAGGGTGTACTATGTCCAGCAAACCATCAAAGTGTGCCACACAATTTGCAACTCGCCTGTTACAGTACAAAAGCCCCCATGTGGGTACCCCTATGATCAGGATGGCAGTTGGTACTCACTTCCTAGTAGTATATATGTGTTCCTAATTTCTGCCTTGCCAGGGACTCCCGAATTACAGGTTTGGTCTGTGCTAGACCATGAATGCCCCACTAGAACAGAGAGTTTCAGTTTTATTGCAGTCAATTCGAACTCCACAGCAGGCTCTACACAACTGGGAATCAAAATTTTGAAATGGTGCTGCATGCTAGTGACATGTAGCTTTAACACCTGGATCTCATTAACTGAAGTATTATTACTAAAATATACCAGATGGGCTGTATTAAGGCCTCCCCCATTCTAAGATCAGAACAGGAGGACAAAGAGAAGATGGTGAGTTCACTGTGAACATGATGGTGAATAAAACACCAGCCAAAAACTACATCATAAAATACTTCTCAGTCGTGTCTTATTTGTGCACATATTCCCATTATCTGTGAAGCCAACAGCTACTAGTTAATACTAGTGCAAATTTCAGCTCTTGTAGAAGTGCCCTTTGGCTGCTTTAGCTGCCCTGATGAGTCTAAAGTAATGAGTCTGAGGCTAAATATCTTATGCCTTTGCCCCTTTGTGTCATACTAACCACTTGGAAATACTGTTGAACTCCTCCCCAACTCATTAAGATCGGTTAAGTAGACCAGAGTCACTGACCCCACAACCAATGACAAAGTAATTAATACAATCGGATTATGAGATACACCTGTAAGGTCCTGCTAGCCCTTACTTCTCTTTAATGTCGAAACTTAATACTTGCTACACCTGTGGCATTGCAATAATGAATCCAATTTGGCTATAGAAAGGGTCCTGGGAAAGTCATTAAGCAAGAACAATGGAAGGATACATACTAACAGGTGCAGAGGGTGAAGAACAAAAGTTAGTAAAAGTCAGAAAGAAAGAAAGAAAGAAAGAAAGAAAAGAAACATTTTAAAGGAAAAGAATGTAAGAGATAGGGATTTTGTTTGTAGGGATTTTGTTTTGTCTTATTTTGCTTTCCTTATCTTTGCAGAATGAAGGAGAAGAGAAAGACAAAAGGATTGTAGGGGATAAAGAGACAGAAAGAGAGAGTGGGAAAGAGAGGACATTTAGTATGAGCTTTTTGCTGTCTCTCTCTCGCTCTTCCTGGCTGGTGCACGGATGGACAGCTGCTATTAAACTCTGATTGTTTCAGGTTCACAGGGTGTGAAAGGGGCTGATTGGGGGCTTCGCTCCCTATGAGGGTGGTCTCCACACTGGGGGAGGAGTGGTGCGGTAAGGCAAAGGAAAGGCTCACGTGACGAGTGCATCTTGCTGCGCAGTCTGAAAAAGGAATCCAGTGTGGAAAAAAAGCATGCCACTTGTTGCCGCCTGCCTGCAGGCTCCATGACACATACACACACCTAAGAGAGCAGTGAGGGGTATCCCACCCACATACATTTGCCATTTTTGGTCATTTTCACTCAAGGTAGCAGTAAATGTATTAGGAAAATGGATACTAAACACAATGTTGCTTACTATTCACAATATCACAAAATATTCAGAATTACACACAATTTTTAAAATGTTTTCCACCTGCTTGAATTATATAATTAGGGATGCACAAGATTTGGGAAAAACCCAGCTGAAGTACTTCTGAAAACAAGGGTGATTTTTAAAAAACAAGGACTGGAAACTGATTCATGAACTTCGTGCTTGTCGCCTAAACCTAACTATACCAGCCATCGCAATGAGCAAAGTTTGAAGTTAAAGTGTTCTGCCTCAGTTCTCGCTATGTGTTTAAGTGCTCTTATCTTAGAAGATCACACTAGCCTCAAAAGCTATTTGTAGTGCATTTTTGATTTTCCTTTATTGAGTCCTTAAACTAAACACATTCAGCTTTCCTTCTCTGGATATGCTGTTTGAGTAAATGGGACAGTATTCACTTGAATCGTCATTCTATTTCATGAGTTGACTGACATACTGAATTCACACTGAAAGGCCTTCACACACACTTAAGGGCCTCTATTAAAGCATAACAAGCTTGTAATGATGGCAACAATACTAGTATGACAACTACATTAATTTGACACTCAGGTTTAATCCTGAGTTCTCCGACTTCAAGCAGAATGTGACACACATGCACCAGCTACTTGACACCTTTCTGTTAAGAACATAAGACGGTCGGGTTGGATGATTTTCAAAGAAGTTCAACAGCAAGTGTGTGTATGAGTGAGTGGGTGTGTGTGTGCGTGAGTGAGTGGGTGGGTGCATGTTAACGAGAGCCTTTTGGCCTTAACACTGCTCCATCAAACACTGATGATGAATAACAGGGGAGAGGAAGAAACCCTACTGTGTCATTCTCACCTCTCATAGGGCAAGTTCAGCTACCATGTCAACATGGAACAGGACACTACCAGACGGGTGTGTGTATACATGTATACCTAGGATCTTCTGTATTCTCTGTATTTTGGGACTGGTGGCACAGCAGTTAAGTGGACCGAGGACCAGAACAGGGTTCAGTCCCACCTCTGGCAAGTTGTTACTGTTGGGTCCTCGAGCAAGGCCCTTAATGCCTAATACCAGGCTGTAATACTGTTCTATTTGTAAGTAAGATAAGATTGCCTGCTAAATAACAATATGTAAATGTATTAAATCCACTAAATATACATGTCCAACTCCAGTGTCAAAATACTGTAAAGGAATGACAACCAAAAGAACCCTGCCAAAGAGCATTTAGATTGTTCAGAAAGATTGTTCTTTGCTCTCTGGGGTAAATTTGATTTTTAAATAAACATAAAACACATTCTAAAAAGTCATGTAAACCCAGGTTCGAGCTGACCCCTAATGACTGTTCAGCTCTTTGTTCTTGCAGAAATTCTACACTGTATGCAATCCACAATACAAGTCATTTACAGTCAAAATATGTTGGGATGTTGAGTTTGGAGGCTCTAACCACAGTAAAAGCCTGACTGAGCTCTTTACACTGCAATTATGAAGATTAGTAAAGCTTACATAAGCTTTAACACTCAGCACTCCGGATCTCCCCCTTTCAAATTTGCTCTCCCCCGTCGCTCACTATGCTTCGTGTTCACATTCGCATGTTCAAATTTGCTTCATGCTTTTCTAACATCACCTCACGGAAAGAACATTACAGGCAAAATAATAAATGAGGACAAGCAAGTAGTACCAGACGTTACAAATGGAAATGTGTATGTGTTACTGTTATCTCAGCAGACTGAAACTTGCTATAAATTGTGAATTAATCTGTGCAGTGGGTTGTTACACTTCAATAAACAATCCATTATGCGTTAACCAGATCATACCACATTTTGACCAGCAATCAGCCCATGCAAAAGACAGTTCAGTATTCCGCACATAAATCAGTCATTTATATAAAAAGTGATTACTGACTCAAAACAGCGGACACGATAATATTCAGCGATGTGGTGTACATTGTATATTTTACAGATACCAGTATGACACACACTCTGGGTTACATAGACAAGTCTGTTTTAAACAACTTAATAACCTGTTGCAGGTTGACGTGTGCTATAATTTTGACATGTGGTTTGTATGCTGTTAATTTGTGGTCACAAGCATATTAGCTGAATTAGTCTCTAGTACAAAAGCTTGGACACCAAGCATGCTTTGGCTAACTCTACACATTTCACGCAAGTACAGAGAGCTTTTTTTTAAGTGACAATGTTCCCTTTCATAAATACATCATTACAACCAATAAGGCATGCCCGTTGCTTGGTCCTGGCTGTGGTGACGCACATTTGGGAAAGATATTGGCCTCTAAAATATTTCAGGTTACGAGAAACAGCTGCTGAGGTGCGGCCCTCGACCCACACAGGAATTTGGTGACCTCCAGAAGTAAGGAGAGAGCTTCTTGGGATCTAATACAACAATACAAAGAGACACTGAAGGCTACAACATTTACTGTCAGAGTTCTGTGAAAATGCAGAATGCACTGACAGAACACAGAGGTGCTATGAAGAGTGCGGATGTGTTGTGCGTTTATTTGGATTTCTACAACCTCAGCCTCTAGGGAACATCAGAATGCCTTAGCTGACCTCAGAAGACCACCATCAAACAAATCTTTTATGGCCCACACAAATAATGCATAACTGAGCTTCAAAACAGTTTCACCCGGTTTGTAGACAAGTTGTAACCACATCATTGTGTAAAGCTGAATGATCATTGGGAAAACAAAAAGCAGGGAATGTGAGCAACTCCAACTGATTTCAACTGTTAAGTGAGCACCAAACTAACCTAACAGGAGACTTGTTTTAATTCGATGAACTAACTGAAGTGTTTGTACACATTCTTACGTTCATCATCTATAGTCAAGTGATTCTCTCGAGCAGTGTGTCATATAGAGACATGTTTGTTTAGCTAATCAATACGCAAACATTCCACTTGATTACCACTCCAACATCCCTCACTTAAGATCACCACTCAGTCCAGCCTTTACATATAGCCCATATAGAGTCTCACATACAGTGCATAGAAGTGCCGGACAACGGCGCATCCAGTGAGGCATTGCGAAAACACTTTTAAACTCAACGTGAAAAGTTAGGGACAGAAGCCTACCTTTCAGCGACACACGCTGTCCACATCAGTCTGTGTGGCCTTAAACCGATTCCGGCAAAAACTCTGGAAAAAAGGGGGATTTGCAGGGCTGAAGCTGAAAACTGAGAGTTGTCCCACCGGGGGTTCGAGAATTTCCAATAAAGCCCCTCTTTCTCCTCCAGGACACACACATGCAGATGGAGACGCGAGTCCGGGCGCGTAAAATCAAAGTTTTCTCTTCGCTCTTCTGCTCAGCTCTCCACGCGCACTGCAAAACACTTCCAAAAAGTTTCCACTAAACTTTGCAGAGTTTGGAGTGAACGGCACAGTTAAGCTCCATTTTGGGTATCCGGCTGTGGAGCCCGAAGTTTTGGAGGCAGTGAGCTGAGTTCCAAGCGCTCTTCCCCCTGCTCCCCCCGCTGCAGCACACTCACTCCGAGGACCACCCCGAAACAGGAAGTGCACTTTCTGTTTTTCTTGAGGGAAAAGCAGAGACAGAGGGAAAAGCTGACAGTTCAGACTGTTACTTATCCACCGTCTTTCAAGCATCACTCTAATGGGCCTAGTCCTCATTTCCATTTATAGCCTACATCTTACACTATCCTGCAACTCCTAATTCTAGCGAAACTTCTAGCCTACTAATAAAAGTAGCCGGTAATAACAATACATAGACATTTCATTACCTAACCGACCCAAAGTGCATACTACGATGTCAGATTGTTGTTGTTTTAGTATCTTAATAGACTGTTCACCTTGCTTAACAGACTCGTGGTTAAAGCATAGACTGACAAATTTTGATAAAATTCTGTTTTATTGTGGTCATTACATTCAAATTATCTGTAATAAAACTAACTAAATTAGCCTAGTAAAATAACCAGTAAAATAATAATCCAACAAGCAGCAGCAGTAGTAGTAGTAGTAGTAGTAGTAGTAGTAGTATGTTGTTGTTGTTGTTGTTGTTATTGACTTTTCAACTTGCTTAAATTTTAATGTTTGATGTGGCTAAACTAAATTGTAAACCATCTGGAATATGAGACCAGCCATAAGCAAAACGATGAATAAGTGCCATCCGAACTCTTAAAGTGGCACTGTAGAGAAGGTTTTAGATTAATCTACGCCATAGCATGCCATAAATGTTGCAAACGTAATTTTAATTTGGAAATTATGGAAATCTTATTTAAAAAAAACACTAACTAGAAGTGTTAACGTGACATTCTCCAGCAGTTTTAAGCAAGATGTTTAAAAAAGACAAGTAAATGTTTTGTATTCTGGGCACCAGCATAAAGTTGGTTTGGGGAGTATGATGGACACCAGCATGGGACAGTAGAATAGTGAGTATGCTGTCCCAAGCATATATTGTTACCATCATTCAAAACACAACACGTTAATATTTTAACAGTTATTGTGTGATAGAGAAAACTGTGGCAAACTTATGTTTTAAATTGTCACTATGTTATAACTATGCAGGTATGTCAGCAAGACCACACAAGTCCCATATTCCATTTTGGTCCAATGGAACCAGTGAAGTCAGCAAGTGAAGTCACATGGCCTTGCTTGTATAACTGGCTCACCACTATACCAGTGTCCAAAATATAACATATGCTGGTGTTTGTTGCAGGGAGAGTTGTAGGTTTGAGCATAACAGGTTAATGTATGATGGAGACAACTGTGGCCATTGGAATTAAAACAAATTAATTTAGCCTATATTAACAACAGTTACAACTATGACAGCAATGGCATTCCAGTTGATATTTTAAAATGGTAGTTTTAATCAATATAGGTTAATGTATTAAATCTAGATAAACTCAGAAAAAAACTTTATTTAATGTAGTCCCTCTGTTATATTAAAACAAAAAGAAATAGAATACTAAGAACAACAACGTTTAAGAAGAATTAAAAATGGTATTCAGATTTACACCTTAAAGCAGTAGTTTTGACCATCATAGCTTGTATGTCTGTATATTACAGGCTGTGATGACTGAGGCAAAAGCTATGTAATTTGGAATACACATTAAAACTATTTAAAATGAAACAATTTATTCTACTGAACAACAATAAGTAATAGCAGTAGCAATGGGATTAGAGTTGTACGTTTTAAAATAGGCCTATGGGCATGTGTTTGAAGCAAGTCTGAACTTTGTTTTTAGTTTAATTTGTGGAGAGGTGTGTGGGCTGCACGGAGACTCTGTGTGTGGTGAGGCAGAGAGGAGAGATGATGAGTGGAGTGAAGGGCAAAACCTGGAGTGGAGTTTCCAAGAACAGGAAAGTAATTCGAAAGACTACAGAAACAACATACTAATATCAGGATCTAATAAGGATTGGAGACAGTATTACAGATGTAATTCTTTTTGGAACGCAATCATACAAGTTCTGAATGATTTATGGTGGGATGTCTGACCATGCTTCAAAAGCTTCCAGTTCTTTGAAGGATTAATGGGCTGGATATTTGTAGTGCAGACCTCAAAAAGGTGCATTTTGTTTAAATCTCGGTGCTAAGGAAGTTGGCAGTTGGATGACGGCAAGTGGACTTCACCCTGTTGCTGTAGTATACACACTTTAAGAATGTTAACAGTATGTACGGGATGTAATTGTTCCAGGAATATCAAAGAGTTATTGTAATATATTTCACACTTGATCCTGTAAAATTGCATCATGTTTGTTGTCTGCTGTTCAACAATGCAAAGCAATGATAGAGTCTAATGATTTCCATGAAATGATTGCCCATACCTGCCCATACCTGCCCATGGCTAACATACCCATACCTGAGTGGTTATTAATAAAGCTACTCCTGGCACCCGACTTCACCTTGGTCTTCGTTAAACCATATTGAAACACTTTAACGATAAGTATGAGTCACTGTTATTCTGGAATATGGAAACGTCATCAGAAAACAGTCCTTTAGTCCTTTACTGTCTAGAAACATAAACCTATCCAGGTGTAGGAATATGATTTTACCATGCTTTTTATTACACGTAGATAGATTTGTGTTAGTTATATTACAGACCAATTAATTTTTACCCATTGCTCAGGTGTACAGGTTTTGTGTTCTTCATGCATTGGACCTTGATACAGTGGGTTTCCAAATGACTGCCCTGCCATGAAGTCTAGTTTTCTGAAGTTCAAGATGTACAGTTTGGAGGAGACTGGGTCATAGTGGTGCAAATTTGTTATGTGGTTATTTTTGTGGCAGTACATTGGGAAAGTCAGCAACAATCCTGCAAAATCTCAGTCTCTCCTGTCAGCTAGTTTTAACTTATGACCACTGTCCTTAATGCGGTTTGTCTATGTTTGAGATTGACTGCCAAGAGACTGTTGAGACTGTCTCTTCAAACATTAAATTATGTTCTAGTCTTTCTTTCTTTCTTTCTTTCTTTTCTTTTAACCATAAAATCATGTTTTCATGCATAAATTAATACATGCTAAAATACAATATAGATAAATTCCTAAAGTGATGTTTTAGAATAGAATAATTTATACACATACAATAAACATAAAGCATGATTTGAAGCCAGAAACAATAAAAAATAAATGATTATTATTGTTACTACTACTACTTTTACTACCAATACTATCAAAACAATACAACAACAATCCACAAATCCATCATTTATATGGACTTTTCATTTAAAGGCTAAAATCTGAAAGTGATTTATAGATTAAAAAAACACTAAAGGTTTGATCAAATTTATGATAACAATAAGGAAACAATTCAATCATTAAGGAAAATTATTTCGATCCATGAATCCATGAAAATTGGTGTAATTCAATGAAGGTATGTTTTTCTGAGATCAAAAGAAACAAGAACTCTGAGTGTTAAAGCTTGATCTAAAACACCTGTAGAGCTTGCTTTCATAATGTAGATGTAATCTGGAACCCTGTTCCAGATTTTAGTGATGACATAGAGAAAACATTTTCCACCAGCTGAGCTGCAACTGATCCTAGAGATTAACAGATGGCTTGCCTTGGCTGAATGAAGTGATTGGGATGGGCTATACTGCTGTGGAAGATCAGTAAGTTACTCTAGATCCGAACTGTTTAGGCCTTTAAACTTCATTAGCAAAATGTTGCAGTCAATGTGCTACTTTACAGACAGCCTTTATAAACTGAATAAGGGGGTTGTAACAGGATCTGACCTTCTTTATGGACCTAGGACTGGGTTGGAGTGAAACATCACAAGCTATCTGCAGCCTAAAGCCTAAAGCCTAAAGCAATTACAGGTCAGCCAGCTAGCAATATATGACAGTAATTCAATCTAGGGGTTACAAAAGCATAGAAACGTTTCTCAACATCACGAGAAGGCATTTGTGTTTTCACCAGCAATAATATGGAGTGTTAGACATGTTATCCAAATTAGCAACACGCAACAAGTATTACAACAAGGTCTTTTACTATAGTAAGCATAGCAAGTGTCATTACTAAGACTTTATCAATTTAAAAATAAAGTTTTTACTCACCTGTGTGTTTATATCTTTAACACAGTCTTCCATTTTGTGTAGTGCACTGCTACATTTGGGTAAACGATAAGTATAGCTATGTATCATCAGCACAGAAATGAAAGCCAACATTATGTTTGAGAATTACATGTCCCAGGGGCTTGAAAACAATGAGAGGGCGAAAATAGAACTTTGTGAGACAACATACTACACTCTTTGAGAGGACTTATCCAAACCAACCATGCTCTCCAGCCATTAATTAAGATTTATTGGTCAAATGCTGCATTCAAGTCCAACGATACCATAAGAGAAAAACAATTCAAATCTGAGGCTAGCAGTGGCTCACTGATTGACTTAGAGTAGGTCTGATTCTGTACTATAATGCATCCTGAATCCAGACTGAAATGTTATGGCTGTTATTTATAATTACAAAGAGCAGAGTAGTGGACCAGTACATAATGTATATGATAATAATAATGATAATAATATGACAATAAACTTATAGATTATTACTTCGTTACTCATTACTCATCATTAAGTACAATGATTGATTGTGTGTTTGTGTGTTTGTGTGTTTGTGTGTGTGTGTGTGGGGGGGGGGTGATTGTGAGTGTGTGTTTGAGTTTGGAGTGTCAAGTTTATGCATCATTGTAGGGACATTTTTTTAACTTGTGGAAATTTTTTTTAGTCCCCATAAGGATTTTTTAAAACCAAAACTGCCGATTTCATTAAAATATTAAAATAAATTTGCTTGTTATTTTACTGAACATGACTGTGTGTGTGTGTGTGTGTGTGTGTGTGTGTGTGTGTGTGTGTGTGTGTGTGTGTGTGAGAGAGAGAGAGAGAGAGAGAGAGAGAGAATGGTGAGTGGAATGAATCAAATGTCTCACCATATGCTAACTGCAGGCCCATATGATTGCCTTAATAACTAGTAAGAAATAATAACTACATTGCTTTCTTTCAGAAAAAAATGTTAAAACAAGCATGTCTTCCCTCCTATAAGGAAGTCTGCTTTAATTATGAAGGTGTATTGTCTGTAAGAAGGACACACTTTGCGAACTTACTGTGTATGTATTCTAAAATCATATTAGAAATACTCATGCTGTAACATCTTGTAATGACTTGATCCACACATCCCTAAGGGTAAATGCATTTGTCCTATCTAACAGAAGTCATCAAAGAGGCTTTAAAGAGAAATCCACCTGTCTCTCAGTTAAAGTGCAGCTTTACTAATTTGGACTCAGATAAGTCATTGACCACCTGTGTGTGAATCTGTGAATGAGTATGGGTAACATAGAGCTTAGTTCACAAATAGTCACAAATAGCTTAGTTCACAAATTACAGGTGTCCATTCACAGATGTCTGGCCGAGCTCAGTGAGAGCTTTGAGGATTAGTTCAACAGCATATTGTAGACCAGAGTAGAGGTGAATGTGGTCAGTCTATTCATGGAATCCATGTAACAAAACGAATGTCTGCCCATCACTTTCTAAACAAGAGTTGCACCAAGGTCTGAAATAATTTTAATATTCTGTTACTTAAAATAATTAATACAAAAGGCTAAGAGGGGTAACATTCAACTTACATCTCAGAGCTACAATAAAAGAACAACACTAATGCATAAGTAAAACAAATAAAACTGCAGAATTAAATGAAAGCATTTTGCCATGTTTTCACGTGTCTATACACATATGTCAATAATAATATACACTCGTTGAAAAAATAAAATAACCAAGAAGTTGTTGGAAATGAATGAAATGTTATATGTGTGAATGTAATGATGATATATGTAAGTGATTACAAAATTAGAATGAAAGGATACGTTTGTTGGAGAAACCTGTACAATTGAAAAGAGGCTCTAGCACCCTGTTGGGTCGCCTCTAGCCTGGATACAAGATGAGATACAGTTGGGCATGGGGCAAACAGATTCTTTATGATATCCTTCGGCACATTTGCTCACAGATCACACCAGCAGTTGGGGCAGTGTGTCACTCCACAGCAAAATCAGGATTGATATGCTCACCACGAGGCCTCCATACTTGAACCCGACTGCCGACAAAATCCCAAACAGAACCTGTATTCAATGCTAAAGACAATACCGTTCTAGTCCATAGCATTCCAGGTTTCTCATTCATGACACCACTGCAAATGAAGGCGACGGTGGCTGGTTGTAAATGGCAAGACATATAATGCATCTTCTTCTAAGCACCTGGAAATGGTCCGGGCAGAGACAGGGGTGTGTAGTGAAGATGCCACCTGTGTCTGGATGGTGGAAAACTAAACTGTGGGAGCTGCTCGTGCTTGTCGGAAGATCAAATGATCCTCTCTACTGGTGGGCTGTCTGAACCGCCCGGAGCCTTTTCGCTGTGTGTGCAGTCCAATGACGTCTCAAAGTCTGTCAACTGGGCAAAATGTCTTCGAGTGTATCAGAGAGGCATGTCTAGCAGTCAACAATCTCTCACCAAAAGGTACACTACCCAAAAGTAGCCTCTGAGAGCCTTTTTATAGAGCAGTGGAGGAAGCACTTTTATGCCCTTTTGTGGCAAGACCCAATGTCTAATCAGACCACATCTGTAATCATTTACATATCTGCCTGAGACATAACTGCATGCCGAGATTTGCAGCAATCCAACATTTCTATCTGGGTGCGCTATTATTATTAGACTTTAGACTTTAGACTTTATTTGTCACGTACATTGTTATACACAGTACAACTTGCAGTGAAATGCTTCTTTGCAACGCTCCGAAAATGTGCACTATTGTTTGTCAATGAGTATATTTGCTTGAAACCTTACGTGATATTACAGTGGTTAGCACTGCTGTCTCACAGCTCCTGAGATCATTGGTTTGATGACTGACCCAGACACTGCCCGTGTGGGTTTTCTCAGGGTACTCCAGTTTCCTCCATCATGCAGCTTTGTTTAAAGAAATGTGTTCAACTGGCCTCGCTAAACTGTGCAGGTGTGAGTGAGCTGATTTCCACCCTGCACCATCTGCTGCCACTGACTCCTGACTGCCCACAACCCTGAACTGGATTAAGTGGGCATGAAAATGAATGAATGATGAGTGAACAACAAGTGGAAAAAATTAAATGCCATAAAATACTGATCAATCTGTGGGAATATACTCATTCATGCTAGAACATGCAAAGGTGTGCATTTGTCTGTGCATGTGCATTTCAGATAAAGCAAGACTGCATCTGTTGTCTAAATCTCAAATGGCTGGAGAGAACTTACTTGCTTTGCAAAATCCACACCAACTTTACAGGATTTGTTTTTCCATTGCAGATGGTGTCATGCACATGTTTTCTTCTCATTGGCTCAAGATCCAGAGCTGCTACTGATACACCACACACAGTGCCACATATAAAAGGCAGCTTCTGCCCTTCTCTCCCAGCTTCTCTTTTACACCTCTGTAGAGAAGAGGAAAGACAACTGGAGGAAGAGGAGAGAGGAAGATGACTAAAGTCCTACTGCAGTGCTGCACAATGGATATTGCAAATGCATCCTGCACAAGACGACTGCAAATACAGGTAGATAACCATACACTGTTTTATTTTCAACTTTTTTTTATATTGGAATGCTATATTGGAACACATGGTACTAGAATATTTAAACCACACATAATCCAGACTTATGGATTTGTCCGTGGTATCAATCAGTAATACACAAACCATTTTTTTTTTGGTTTCATTTATTAATTATGAACTGATTTCAGAATTGTCATTGGTAGGCATTATTGCATAATCTGCTATTGCTCTGTAATGGAAATATGGATTAAATTCATATATTATAATTTAAATTGACTGATAAATTGAATTTTTAAAACAAATTGGTAAGTTAAATTATATATAATACTTTACATGTCCTTCCAGTTATAGCAGTTTCTTTTGGTATCATTTAAAAGTTTTAATTATATGGTTTTCTTTTTTTGCAGTGTGAATTAGGATGTTTGTGAGATCCTTTTATGTCTTTAAAAGACTTTCAAAAGATTACTAAAACAAGTAAGACTAGTGACATGGCATGGACGTTGTGATACCTGTTTTAAGGGGGCTATACCCCAAAACTGTCCTCTAAGACCTAAGAAAGACAGCAGCTCCTTCAAAGGCCAATCAGGTGAGAGGATATTAGTTTAAATAAAACATTCTAATAAGTGCAATTGGCATTGGATAAAAAAATTGTTAATAAAGGCAGGAAATAAAACAAAATAAAGTTAAATAGATCTTGAAATAGTTTTCTCATAATGACAGTTATTTGATGTATTACTGGATTTAAGAAAAGCTTTACTCTACTAACAAAATTAGATTAAAAATATATTTTGGATAGTACTGCCACTTTTGGTTCATTCCTTTTTGTAACCCAGGAAAAAATGGCCTCTGAATTTTCATAGTAAAACTATGCATTAAAAGTGAATTTTCACAGTTTGACCATGAAGTTCACAGTTCTACAATGAATTTTTGATGGTAATTTGGCCACTTCATGGTTCTAGTGTGAAATTTCATAGTACAACTGTAAATTTGGTGAACTATGAACGAACCATGAATTATTTTACAGTTGTACTATGAATTTGGTGGTAATTTGGCCACTTCATGGTTCTACTGCCAAATTTCACAGTACATTTTTTCCTGGGAAGGGTTTTACCAATTGCCATTTTGGGGGGGCTGTAGTAGACTTTGATATGTTAATATTTCCTTGTGTGAAAATAAATAATACCTAAATTGAGAAATTAATTTTATGTTGTCAAATATCACTATTGTCTTAAAAATTCAGTCATCCAGGTTATTAGTCATGAACGCAGCTACAGGCCAGTTGCACCTTTGATTGTACCAGTCTGGATTCTCAGTATTTGAGTACCTGCTACTGCAAGTAACATTGCTTGTATCTTTGCCTGATCTGTACCTGTTGTTAGTAGTTGGATAGTAGTTGAGTCCTATAAGATCTGTAACTAATACATTCTTTGAATGACATGTCTCTTCAAAGAAATTTGCTGCTATAAGGCAATTTCACCAAACTTTAATTTTATGCTAGTTTCATAATGTGGGCCTTTTGGGTCATTTTTTAAAAATTCTCCTAGGAGGCTTCCCTCTAGAGCCCCCTAATCAAAACTTAGCCCACCCTATTCATAAATCTATAGTGACGTCCCTGTGACACAGAGTAGTAACTGCATGCTAACTGCAAGAAGCTTTTACTGGAGCTGATACGACCGATTTTTTGGATCAACATCTTGAATGCGCTTGGCACCCAGCAGAGGGCAGTGCTGCACAGTTAGTATAGACTGTATTAACAACCCTTTCCAAGCTGCGAGACTTTGCTTGTCGGTTTTCTGAAGACAACACTGAAGAGATAATTCTATGTACACATTTAAAATGGATTCGCTACTATAGGCATCGTAGACTATTGACTTATGTTACATTAAAATGAAAGGAAAATCAGGAGATCATTCATTTAAAAGTTTTAAGTTACAGCGAGCTAATGTCTGTTGCTGTTGTTGTTGTTGTTTTCAAATTAAACACCACACCAGGGTTGAATGAGCCACTGTCCCTTTTCAGTCAATAAATAAATACTTTCTTTAACACAGTGAAACCATCATCCATACTACGTTCAATGTCCCAAGGCCACCTTGTAATTTCCTCCCACTTGAACCCTAAAGAATTAGGTCTCCTTAGGAAATTATATGAGTGGTTGAAAGCCTTTAGCCAGAGGGGGTTTAAAGAGCTCATCACCAGTGACATTAATTCCCTGAACTGTGCTGATGCCTTCAAGCTTACACTGCACTCACTAAATAACACTATGAGCTCCTTTCTGCTGGTCATGTTCTGGTATTTTCTGAACTACTTAGCAGAAGGGAAAGTCTTTCCATGTCAGTAGGTTAAGCTACACTATGTAGCCAAAAGTCTATAGACACCCTGTAGACACTATTACATCCAAACACATGACTAGGAGTCTGTAGTTTTCCATTTTGCTTCTACAACAGCATTCACTTTTCTGAGAAGGTTTTCCCGCTTGATTCTGCAACATGACTAAGAAATTAAACATTAATGTTTGGACAGTAAGCCATGGCACACTGTTGGCATTCCAAATATCAAAGGTGTCTGATGGAGTTAAGATCAGAGGTTTATGTAAGCCAGCCAAGTTCATCCATGAATTTTGGCAAATCTTGACTATGTTGTATGTGGACAAACAGACAGAATGACATGCTGGGGATGTAGAAACAATATGGTGTGCTACTACACCCTTGTCACTGTTTTTCTATGGAGATTCCGTCTTTGTGAGCTGCATATTATGAACCTGTTACCAGTGTGTGTGACTGAAATAACAGAGATCACTAATTAGAATGGGCGTCCACAAACCTTGGCCCATATATTATTAATTGGTACTGTGTTGAGAAATCAAAGCTTCATGTAAAGAAAAAAGGTAAAAGTTTAAAGAACAATAACTTTCACTAATATGTTTTACTGACAAATGCTGTAGGTTTCTAATGGAATTTTACAGCTAAAGGGTATAATCAGACCCCATTATGTTTACTTCTACATTGAGTTGAGTCATTCCGCTGAATGCCA
The DNA here is from genome assembly GCA_025084515.1 of Ancistrus triradiatus. Taxonomy (NCBI): domain Eukaryota; kingdom Metazoa; phylum Chordata; class Actinopteri; order Siluriformes; family Loricariidae; genus Ancistrus; species Ancistrus triradiatus. Next base: position 59,667 of record JAJAGP010003123.1, read on the forward strand.
TTTGCTTGCTGTAACTCTTAAAAATTAAACTTCATTTCATATATTTTTCAACACTGAATCTAACAACACATATTTATGTATTCATAATGAATATTGGTCAATCTCAGGCAACTTTATTTTATTATTACAAGGTTTCTCATGTTACAGATACTCAGTTCTGTTACCCTTTATATGAGGACTGAGTTTTCAGCACAGAATTGGCAAATACATAAAATGTAGCCACGTGTCATCCATACCAACAGCATTAGGACATTGAGCACATTCTAATGATTTACCAACAATTTTTATTTTTACAATAAACAAATAGCATCTAAAATAATTTAGGTAACAGTAAGTTGAGATCTTGTCAATCATAGTTACAATATCATCAAATATACAGGAAGAAAAATAAGGGAGAACTAACTTTTGGTCTTAAAGTGGTCTTTCATGAGATTCAGCTGATTCAGTTTCCTATTGAATGTGTGACTTGTGGCATGTTCCATAATTTTCAGAAGTGGAAATTTGTTAAAGTAACAGAACTGAGTGAAAACCTGGGAGCATGACTACAAAGTGAATTTAAATGTAAAATATTATGGAATTCCCATTTAAAAACATATTTAAGGCATAGATGGGATATGGTGTGACACAACAAGGCAAACAATACATTTTCTGAAGGATTTGAATTGTTATATTTCATTGTAAATTGAAGTGATAGAGACCAGGGACAGCTAACAAATACAACTTTTCAGTATTTTAGGTAGTTTTTAGTAATGTTTGAAATTATATGACTTGATTTGTAATCGCGTCACTGTGTAGGACACTGCTTAATACTAAAAAATTTTTACAGTTCATTATCTTAATTATCTATACCATGTAATGTCCTTGGATGAAAATGGCAACCCATTCCGTGGAATGGCTCAGCTACTTTTCTTTGCAAAACTGATCTCACACAAGAAATTTGATGGATTTCATAATCTTTTTACAAAAAAATGTCCATAAATGTTATTACTTTGCAAGCTAAAACCTAACTGATGTCCATCCTTTGTAGCTTATGTCCATATTAGAGGGCCACTTGGCAGACAACAGAAGTCTTAATGTGGAGAGCTGTCTATATTTTAAAAGTGTATTTATTGAGGAAAATGATCCAATATTACATATTAGTGAGTGGCAAAAGTTGAAACCTTTCCAAGAAGTTGAATCTGTTCATCTGGACATAGATTTTATTGGAGGTAAGAAACGTGTCGTCACTCATCTAAGTGAACTTCTTCAGTCTCCTGAGACTGAAGAAAGTCCACCTTAGATGAGTGACGAAACGTTTCTCCAATAAAATTTATGTCCCAGATGCATGCTCAATGATCCAGGTAAGAAAATCCAAGAGTTGAATCTGTTCATCTGGACCATAGATTTTATTGGAGGTAAGAAACGTTTTCGTCACTCATCTAAGTGGGACTTCTCAGTCTCCCTGAGACTGAGAAGTCAGATTAGATGAGTGACGAAACGTTTCTCCAATAAAATTTATGTCCAGATGACAGATTCAACTTCTGGATTTTCTTACCTGGATCATTGAGCATGCATCAAGATATGTAAACCTTTTCTTTCAGTATCCAGAATTCAGTATCCAGAACTGTTGATCAGTCCTGCAACACCGACTTCTGATGGTGGACTCATGAACATTAACATTAGCCCAATGTGAGAGAGGCCTTTTTTCAGGTTGCTTAGAAGTTACCCTGTGCATTGTGACCTTTCCCACTATTACACACCTTGCTCTTGGAGTGATCTTTGTTGGTCGACCCTCCTGGGGAGGGTAACAGTGGTCTTGATTTCTTCCATTTTGTACACAATCTGTCTGACTGTGGATTGGTGTAGTCCAAACTCTTTAGAGATGGTTTTGTAAACCTTTTCCAGCCTGAATGAGCATCAACAACTCCTCTTTCTGAGGTCCTCAGAAATCTCCTTTGTTCGTACCATGACAGACTTCCACAAATGTGTAGTGAAGAGCAGACTTTGATAGATCCCTGTTCTTTAAATAAAACAGGGTGCCCACTCACACCTGATTGTCATCCCATTGATTGAAAACACCTGACTCTGATTTCACCTTCCAATTAACTGCTAATCCTAAAGGTTCACATAGTTTTGCCACTAACTAATATGTAATATTGGATAATTTTCCTCAATAAATAAATGACAAAGTATAATATTTTTGTCTCATTTGTTTAACTGGGTTCTCTTTATCTACTTTTAGGACTTGTGTGAAAATCTGATGATGTTTTAGGTCATATTTATGCAGAAATATAGACAATTCTAAAGGGTTCACAAACTTTCAAGCACCACTGTAAGTCTCTCTGGGTAAGGGTGTCTGCTATTTGCTGTAAACTTAAATGAAGACTCTTGTAATAGATTGCCAAGTGATATACTGTATTTAGTTGAGAAGCTTGGGTTATCAGTGGCATAAATAGGGAACAGCACAGAACCAGAATGCATGTAAATAATAAACACTAGCATCTAGAAGAACAGTGCTGAAGATGACTTGGATTCAAATCAAATGTTCTTCAAATATCTGACATTTCAGGGTTTTTGTGAATGTTGGCAAAGATTCTACAAATAGATTCAACAGAGTTTTGTCATCACATAACATTCTAATGATTTCGGATCAGTGTGTAACCTGTAGGCAGATATAATTCTCTGCCACTCTGAAGGCATCAAGACTAGCATTTACAGGGATCAAGTGGTTGATGGAATATCAAACCTGCATCCACATTTTGTGACCTCTGCAATGGTGATTTAACCATGTCAACTGGTAGCACAGATTAGAGACTTTCTTGACAGTTACCCCAAGATTACAATGAGATAATAACAGATAATAACAATGAGATGAGTTATTTTACAGAATCCAGTTGTACACACAGATGTACAAACTGTGACTATGTCAGTACAGTCTTACTACTTCAGTTATGAAAATGTTTGGTCTGTCCTGTTTTTCTCTTCTACAAATCAAAATGAATCTGCCAACCAGAGGACTCAACCAAATAAAGACAAATCAAAATTTGGTGTGAAAACAATCAGCGCGTTAACAAGACCTAAAAACACATTTAGTACAGTCATAATACCATCACATTTTTTAGGAGATTGTAGCTCTATCTGCAAATGAGTTCCAGAATGCACCACAAGGTTTGTGGTTCGTGTGCATGTCTAAAGCATCATATCTACCTAAATGTTTCTATTACAGTAATTAATTTTAGTGTAATGATTTTTTAAGTGATGTTGCAATTGACTTTACAAAAGTACAGTAATTTGTATTTGTAGGCTAGCAGCGAATCTTATGGCGCCACCTATTGACCATGTTGTGTATTTTTAACCGTAAAATATTTGTAGCAGCGGAAAAGCTTCTTGACGCATTGACCCATTGAGTTCGACATATGTCTGTAATTCTGTGAGAAAATAACAGCTGAACAATACGGTCGCAGCGAGATATATGGAAAAAAGATACTTAGTTCTCAGGCCTCACTCCCTCAAACTGTTCCATATAATCAGCTCAATCTCCAGTAAAAATCATTTAAAAAATCAACTCTCTTGTCTAAAAGTTGGTGTTTCATAAATTTGTATCTGCTGGAAAAGGCAGTGCGATGGCAACGAATAGCGAGGTTGCTGCGTACCTTCAGAGATCCACAGTTCTTTCCTGTCCTTGGACTCTGCCTGCATGGAGTTTACATGTTCTCCCTGTGTGAGTGCGGGTTTTCTCCAGGTACTCCAGTTTCCTCCCACATTCCAAAGATATGAACTAGGTTAACTGGTCTGTCTAGGTTAATTCACTGTTTGGTGAGTACAGTTAACCTTCTTCCTGTCAAGAATATGGCACTGATAACATAAAATAAATAAATAAATGTTTGTTGAAAAAGATCGTTCCAAACACAAATAACCTGTCTGTTGTTCTAGGTACAAACCAATGCTTCCTTCTAGAACAGCAACAAAAAAACTATATGGCAAACAAATGATGAATACATGATGCAACATCAAGAGTTGCTGGACTGAAAGTGGTGAACAACTCTGTGGAAAGTGGAGTTGGGCTTCTGGAGACATACAATGTAATATTGAGCAACCAAGAGGAACTCATCTCTCAGTTATCTTTATCTTTTGTCTATCTTTCCTTAGTGTGGTTGCTGCACAGCTCCAGAGATCCCCAGTCCGATCCCAGCCTTTTACTCTGCCATTGAGGAATTTGCATGTCCTCCCCATGTCCTTGTGGGTCTTCTCCAGGTACTTCAGGTTTCTCTCACATTCCAAAGACATGCATTATGTTACTCAGCACTCTAAGCTGCCCCAGTGCATGAGTGTTTGACTAGTATCGTAATAACCTCGCTTCTGTGAGTTTGAGACGGATATTCATTGGCAACTGTATCTAATACCAAGTGTACAGTGTGCAATTTAAATCTCAGTTTCAAATCGTCAGACAGTTTGCAGAATCAGGATGAATATTTGCCACATCAGTCTGGCGGTGCAGTCTGAAGTCTGAAGCAATGATGTCTGATCAATGCTCAATACTTTAATGAGTTTGCAGATATTGGCATGGCTGTTACATTCATGCCAATTCATCCACTCAAAGGGAAGGCAGTTGGCAAAAACTACTTTATATGAGACATAATCTGTCTTAGGTTTTCAATAGAAACTAAAAGAGAAGATCCTTGGTGGAGGACCACACCATCTGAGTCTGACAGAGTGAAGATTGTATTCTGAGGTATTGATCTACTTGAAGTACAGATTGTTCCTTCTTACCTCTCTTTGAATGTGCCTTATATGTGGCATGTATCATGATCATTTGCTTGTCTACAGCTCATATGACAGAAGGTTCACCAGCTGAAGGGAAGAGAGAAGGTTGTTATTGTTTGAAAAGTTGTAGGACCTGTGGATGAATGGGGGAAGAATTTCTGTCTGCCCAGGTCATGTATCAACTCCAAACTACCGGTAATTGTTTCTCAATGCAGTAAGTCCTTCTGAAACATCCAATCACTTGATTCAGCCTCAGCCTGTTTTGTGAAATATAATATTATGCAATGGTTTGGACAACCATGTTCAAAGTAAAGGTTTTGTTGATTTTCTAAAGGAAAAGACGTTAACTCAATTGCCACAGGGAATACCTTAAATATGAGCCATTTTGCACATGACAATGTTTTAAAAAGTATTCATTAAAACTTCAGGAACTTTGAATTTTAAATGCATTCCATGCAAAGGGTTATGTGTCATACTATTTTCTTAAAATAAAATAATATACTTCAGCAGAGGTACCTTTTAATTTTTATCTTTTTTGTCATGTTTTGCTTCCTCTCTTCATAGTCAGGTTCAAACGGGCTCCACCACCTATACCCAAGTGTAAGCATGCGCCGGATGCCAGTCCATACTCTGGGTGCCTGTCCATACCCTGGACTAAGTAGGGACTGCTGTTGTGGTCCCAGGGGATGATCCCCTGAGGAGACTAACCTCCCTCAGACACAGTCATTCATGCTTGCATGTGCCTGCATCCGACCAGTCCTAAAGGCACTGCCAGAACACAGTACTGAACCCCTGCACTAGTTGGCTAGCATCTCAGACCACAGTACCACCGGAGTTCCGGTACGTTTTATTCACTTTGGTAAATATCCACTTACTGACACAATCCTGATGTCAGTACAAAGAAATCGACTGATGATTGTCTTTGTGTGTGGAGTTTTAAAAATGCCAAGCCATTCTTAAGGCTTGAAAGGTATGAGGTATGAGGTGTGAGGTTAGTAATTAATTCCTTTAGATAGGATAGGGTCTAATTCCCTGTTACCCACATCATAGTTTATTTCTGCATTATTCAGCATTCTTGGGAAAAAGCAAAAGTAAATAGCTTACCAAGATTGTCATTATGTAGAGTATGGCTCTTATCCTGTTTTGTGAAAGTAGATGTACCCTGTTCATCCACTTTAACAACAAAGAGAGGCGTATGATGAGAATATTTCAGGATTGAAACACAAGTAAATATGTCTTTAAGTTGCTCCAATGCGTAGAGTGCGTCTTGGTTCCATCTTGGGGGTTTTTGGGGTGGGATTTTAACATTAATTTTGTAAAACATTTGAACATTTATTCATTTTATGTATGTTACTCTATTATCAAGTAAACATAGATTTTATATGCATTAAAATGCATTTTAAGTCATACTTCATACAGAGAGAGGTTTTCCTTTGACATGAAGCAGGTTTTTTTTACTAGTTAAATTTTACTAGAATGTCTTCCACCTACAGAGAGAGGCTTTATTCATACTGTAGATTATCAGTCACTAAAACCAGCCGCTAGATTGCTCAGGCAGGGTATTTCTAGTGCCGGTCCCAAGCCCGGATAAATGGTGAGGGTTGCGTCAGGAAGGGCATCTGGTGTAAAACATTTCCCAAATAAAGTATGCGAGTTCATAATAATTTCACCATACCAGATCGGTCGCGGCCCGGGTTAACAACGACCGCCACTGGTACTGGTAGCAAACTGGGCACCAGCGGAATTGGACTACTGTTTGCCGAAGACGAAGAGGAGGGAAGCGTGTGAGGAGACAGAGAGAAATCAGGAGGGGCCAGAATATAGCACTGAGGGTAGCAACCCTAAATGTAGGGACGATGACAGGGAAAGGTATAGAGCTGGCTGATATGATGCAGAGGAGAAAAGTCGATGTTTTGTGTGTGCAGTGTTACGTGGTCAAAGTGGAAGGGTAGCAAAAGCTCGATGCATTGGTGCAGGGTTTTAACTGTTCTGACCATGGTGTGGATGGATAGGAAGGAGAAATGGAGTTGGTGTGTGGTCCTGAAGGAGGACTATTAAAGAATGTCGTTGAGGTGAAAAGGGTGTCAGATATAATAATATGTTTAAAGCTGGAAATTCAGGGCGTAATGGTGAATGTTGTTAGTGGCTATGCACCACAAGTTGGCTGTGAATTAGAGGAGAAAGAGAGATTCTGGGGGGAGTTAGATGAAGTGGTTGAGAGCATTCCCAGGGAGGAGAGACTGGTGATTGGTGCAGATTTCAATGGTCATGTTGGTAAAAAAGGAGATGAGAAAGTGATGGGCAGGTTTGGTGTTAAGGATAGGAACCTAGAACGACAGATGGTGGTGGTTAACACATATTTCCAAAAGAAGGAGGAGCATAGGGTGACTTATAAGAGTGGAGGGAGGAGCACACAGGTAGACTACATCCTATGTATAAGAGGTTGCTTAAAACAGATTGGTGATTGTAAGGTAGTGGCAGGGGAGAGTGTAGCTAGGCAGCATCGGATGGTGGTGTGCAGGATGGATCTGGTGGTTAGGAAGAGGAAGAGGACAAAGGCAGAGCAGAGGACCAAATGGTGGAAGTTGAGAAAGGAAGAATGTTGTAAGGAGTTCAGAGAGGAGCTGAAAGGCTTTGGGTGATAGGAAAGAGCTCCCAGATGACTGGGTAGTAGCAGCAACAGTAATTAGACAGACAGGTAGAAAGGTACTGGATGTGTCTTCTGGACAGGCAAAGGATGAAAAGGAAACCTGGTGGTGGAACAAGGAAGTGCAGGAGGTTATTCAGAGAAAGAGGACAGCAAAGATGAAATGGGACAGGGACAGGACTAAAGAGAGTAGCAGGAGTACAAGGACATGCGGCACAGGGCAAAGAGGGAAATAGCAAAGGCCAAGCAGAAGGCCTACGATGAGTTATATGAAAGGTTAGACAGTAGGGAAGGAGAGAAGGAGTTGTATCTGCTGGCGAGACAGAGAGATAGAGCTGGAAAGGATGTGCAGCAGGTCAGGGTGATCAAGGATAGAAATGGAAATGTACTGACAGGTAAGGAGAGGGTGAGGGAAAGATGGAAGGAGTATTTTGAAGAGTTAATGAATGTAGAAAATGAAAGGGAAAGAAGGTTGGAGGGCGTAGAAATTGTGGAACAGGATGTAGCAAAGATTAGCAAGGACGAAGTGAAGAAAGCTTTGAAAAGGATGAAGAACGGAAAGGCAGTGGGACCTGATGACATACCGGTTGAGGTATGGAAAAGTCTAGGAGAGCTGGGAGTGGTGTTTTGGACTAGATTATTCAATGGAATTCTGGTGAATGAGAGTATGCTGGAGGAATGGAGGAAAAGTTTACTTGTACCGATTTTTAAGCAGAAGGGTGATGTACAAAGTTGTGGCTCTTACAGGGGCATAAAGTTGATGAGCCACACAATGAAGGTTTGGGAGAGAGTTGTGGAAGCTAGGCTCAGACAGGAGGTGACAGTGTGTGAACAACAGTATGGTTTCATGCCAAGGAAGAGCACCATGGATGCGATTTTTGCTTTGAGAACTGCTGAGTTGGAGAGTATAGAGATGGTCAGAAAGAAAGAGCTACAACTGCGTCTTTGTGGATTGGAAGAAAGCTTATGGAAAGCTTTTGGAGAAGGCTTGCTCAATTTTGAGATTGGCGACGTTAGTTATTAGGAGAGATAATCTAAACTTGTTAAAGTTGCTTTGAGACAATTTGCTCCATTGTTAAAAAGCGCTATATATAAATAAATCTGACTTGAACTTGGCTTATGACAGGGTGTCAAGGGAGGAACTGTGTGGTGTATGAGGAGTCCTCGAAGTGGCTGAAAAGTACATTAAATTAGTGCTAGGACATGTATGATAACCAGCTGACAGCGGTGAGATGTGGCTGTAGGAGGGACAGATAGCTTCAAGGTAGAGGTGGGACTGCATCAAGGATCAGCCCTGAGTCCCTTCTTATTTGCTCTGGTGATGGACAAGACTAACAGATGAGGTTCAGACAGGAAATCGCCGTGGACTATGATGTTTGCAGACGACATTGTGATCTGTAGTGAGACCAGCGGAACAGGTATAGAAGAGATAGAAGAGAACTTGGCGAGGTGGAGGTATAATCTGGAAAGGAGAGGAATGAAAGTCAACTGTAGTAACGACGAATACGTGTGTGTAAATGAAAAGGGAGGCAGGTGGGGAACAGTCAGGCTTACAGGGATCAGTGGTCACAAAGGTATGGGAGTTCAGGTTACTTGGGAATCAACTGTTCCAAGGAAATGGGGAGTGTGGAAAGGAGGTAAAGAAAGAGTACAGGGCAGGATGGAGTGGGGGAGAAGAGTGTCAGGAGTGCTGTGTGACAAAAGGGTCGCAGCAAACGTGAAAGGAAAGATTTTATAAGAGAGTAGTGAGGACCAGCCTTGTTGTAATGGGTTAGAGACAGTGGCAATGACAAGAGACAGGAAGCATAGCTGGAGGTGGCAGAACTTAAGATGTTGGGGTTCTCTTTAGGAGTGTCTAGGGTGGACAGGATAGGAATGAGATCCATCAGAGGGACAGCACAGGTTGGAAAATTGGGAGAAGACAAAATTCGAGAGGAAGACTGAGGATGGTTTGGGACGTGCAGAGGAGGGATAGTGGATATATTGGAAGGAGGATGTTGGAGATGGAGCGGCCAGGCAAGAGACGGAGAGGAAGACCAAAGAGGGAGTTATTTGGTTGTGGTAAATGAAGATACGCAGGGAGTTTTGGGGTGAGAGTAGAGGACGTGAGGACAGGGTGAGGTGGAAACGTTTAACTCGCTGTGGTGACCCCTGATAAAGGGAGAAGCCGAAAGAAGAAGAAGAAGAAGAAGAAGAAGAAGAAGAAGAAGAAGAAGAAGAAGATTATCAGTCACTAGGAAGAATTTTACTCCTTCAGGGACCTTTTTCCTCTAAGAGATTTCCACCAACGCAAAGGAAATTTCACTAAGAAGAGTTTTCCTCCTACAGGGAGATGTTTTTTTATCTTTAGTTAAAGTGACAGAAATTTAGTTGAAGTGACACAAATTCACTAGGATGAGTTTTCCTCAAACGACATGACTAGATTTTAATCCTAGGGCATCAGTGTCACGCTATTTAACAGTTGTATTCATTATTTTAATCGTGTTTTGGTTTTTTTTTTAAATAATTTTTGGCTTTTTTCTGTACTATAAAGCACTTACAACTGCTGTTTGTATGAAATGTACTATTTAAAAATTTTTATTATTAGAAATGAAGTGTGGCTACTGTAGAGGTAAAATTCTGGATGAAACACATGAAGTTCATGGTTCATCAGTGCAGAGCTTTTCTTGGTACATTTTTCTAGTTCGATATGTAACTGTTTTGCACATGTTAGTTTATGGAATTTGAGTACATGAGAATATTATCCAAATATGCAATTATACTTACATTTAGTTATTTAGCAAACGCTCTTATCCAGAGCGACAGCTACAATACTCCAGTATACTATCCAAACAATTGTGTATTAAGGTCCCTGTTCAAGGGCCCATAAGTGGGATTTTGGCAGTGTTGGGATTTGAACTCTGGACCTTCTGGTCCACAGTCCTATATCTTAATCTATATAGACATGTTGTACTTGGCAGTATGTCAGTAGTGCAATCAAATGACCTGTGAGTAGAGTTGGGATGCCGTTAATCATGTTTGTTTCAGGTACATTTTGATATTTGGAAGGCATTTTAGTTATCCTACTGTTACGACCCATGCTTAGGTCATTTGAATTATTGTATTTTTGCCTTTTTCTTTGTGTAAGCACGTCATGTGAGCATGAGCATGACACAGGTCACTTATTTGCCCATTCTGACCCTGATTATTGCTTGTGCTGTGGATTTCTGACACAGCTTGTGTATAGCTTTGTACATTTTATGAAGTTGTGTGGTGACTGATATTGTTGGTTGTTTTCTCCCCTTCCCTTTAGCTATTTTACTTTTCTGGTATCCCAACAATAGACTGGGACATAGCACCTATAAATGTATGGGCTTTATTGTGGGTTGCTTAGACAATGGAATTGTGGGCAATAATAATATAACTTTTAGCTTGAGTGATGAGTTAAAGGCAACTTGACTTCTTTTTGGTTCTTGAAGATGCTTCACCTCTCTGAGTTATAGAAGCTGATGGTGAGGGAGTCCCAGGTTTTTAACCACTGGTGGTGTTGTCACCTTCGGAGGTGGTTCTGAGAATCCTTGATCCACCCTGTCAATATATGGGTTGTTATTTGTTACCCACCTTGACATCATGTGAGTCGTTAGGGTCAAGGTGTGAATTGGGGAACTGCTTTGTAGGTGACTGATAACTTGTGTCATAAACCTGTCATAAATCCTTACACACCAGAACCAAGTTCATCCCCAATCAGACTGACACCCTGCTAGATCACTGCCTTACCACCACTTATTTTAAATACACGATGAAATCTACAAACAAAAGCATGACACCCTGCTAGACCACTGCCTTACCACCACTTATTTTAAATACAGAAGAAGAAATCTGCAGACAAAAGCATGGGTGTGCCATGGGTTCTCCAGTGTCTCCTATTGAAGCCAACCACTACATGGAAGATGACTCAAGAAATAGGAGCGTTCAATGAACACATCAACTCAGTGGACAGAATTATCATGTTTAGGGAGGACATCAAGGAAAAGAGGCTACCATTGGACTGTGATATGATCATCGAGGATGATGGAAGCCTCAACAATGAGTTTTACCGGAAGCCCACGCACACAGACCAGTACTTGCTCACTGACTTCCACCACTCTCTGGAACTCAAGCTTGGGGTTATCAGGACCTTATGTCACTGGGCAGAGAGCATTCTCTCCAAGACAGAGGGAAAAGAAAATGAACACAATGCTCAATTGGCAATACATCTGGTGACCAGGCAGGCCAAGAAAGTGTTGCAATCTGACATTTCTGGGAAACCCTTGCTGTGCTCGGGTGAAATCTGCTGAATCTGCTGAAAATGTCAGTTGGAAGCCCTGCCAAGAGAGGCAACACATGTGGTCACAGGATGTCCTGCACATATTGCTGAGTTGTTAGTGTCCCTCATATCACTACTAGGGGTGACCGACTGTCGTATGCCATGGCTCCCCAGACCATCACACCAACAGTTGGGGCAGCATTTCGCTCCACAACAAAGCCATGATTGAAACGCTCACCACGAGGCTTCCATACTCGAACCTGACCATAATCAGATCCCTAACAGAACCTGGCTTAGTTGCCAAGGCAATATGGTTCCAGTCTATAGCAGTCCAGGTTTCTTGTTCACGAAACAACTGCAAACGAAGGCGACAGTGGCTGGCTGTCAGTGGCAGGACATGTAATGGGCACCCTGACAACAAATTTCCTTTTGCTAGTGAAGGTGCCACCTGTATCTGGATGGTGGACAATGAAACTGTGGGAGCTGCTTATGCTTGTTGGTGGATAAAACAATCCTCTCTGTTGGTGGTCTGTCGGGACCGTCCAGATCCTGTTGGCCATGTGTGCGTGCCCTTACGGAAACACTGCTCCCAACACCTCCTAACAGCTAGGTCAGAACGGTCTTGATGGTGGCAATATGTCAAAATGACCACCCTGCTTCTCTCAGTCTAATGAGGTGGCCCCTCTCAAAGTCTGTCAACTGAAAATGCTAAATGTCTTCATGTGTCACAGAGGCATGTCATGTCTTGTAGGCAATGATCTTCCACCAAAGGTGCACTACCCAAAGGTATCCTCTGGGAGCCTTTTTACAGGGCAGCACGGGAAGCAATTTTACACCATCTTGTGGCAAGACCCAGTGTCTAATCAGACCACACCTGTAATCATTTACATATGTGTCTGCGACGTAACTGCCTGTCGAGTTTTGCAGCAATCCGGCATTTCTATCTGGGTGCTTTGTTTATTTTTTTTAATTGAGTGTATAATGTCAGTAATGAATGGAAGAATAAAGTAACTTCTATCCTATTCTTTTTTACATTACAAACATTTAGATCATGTTAACATAACTCCTTACCTTACTGTTTTGGAAATTTTACCAGGGCTTACAATACCGTAAACTTCATTAATTTGTTTTCAAAATAATTTCAATTCAATTGTTAATCACAGTAACCACTGAAAGTTTCTTTTCATAAATGATTTTACAAAACAGTTTGTAAGGTGTGATTAGAATAAATACAGTATATACATCCACAGGTATGTATTTTAAACTGTAAATATTCTTAAGTGAAATTAATTGACAGTCAAGGTACATATATAAAAGATGTAGTAGTAACTTTATTGGTCCTGGAGATCTGGATTTTAGAAAGTAGTTGTGCTTGAAGGGTAACTGTCATTGAGAGCAACTGTGATGTAAGGGTTTGGCTAAATAAGGTAACTGGGTCTAGAGTAATGAGATCAACACAGGGCTTTCTGAATTATTTGAAGTGGCTTTTGAAGTACATGGTGAGACCTGCTGAGGATTGTGTACATTGTTGTGAGCAGTAGTTAATTCATTTGTTATGATTATAGTAACAATATATATACATTAAGCATAGTTACATTTTACAACCGCAAAGCAGAAAAAGTTGAGACAGTGTTGAAATTTAAAAAAATGCAGTGTTTCATACAGTATATTTTCTTTGGCTTTTATTTCACTGCAGACAGAATGAATCCAATATGTTTCATGTTTTGTCAGATCAACTTCATTTCATATGTTAATAATCATCCACTCCTGCATTTCAGCTCTGCAATACATTCCAAAAAAACCTTGATATGGGAAAGCACTCACCACTTTGTTATGTTGCCATTCCTTCTCACAACACTTAAAGATGTTTTGGCACAGAAGATACCAAGTGATGAAGTGTTTCAGAGAGTGTGAAGAGATGAAGTGTTTCTTCATTTTAAATTTCTCCACACATTCTCTATTGGGGACAGGTCAGCACTGCAGGCAGGCAAGCCAGTACAGCTATGTCTTTGTAATGTGTGCAGTATGTGGTTTTGCATTGTCTTGTTGAAAAATGCATGGATGTCAGTGGAAAAGATCTGGAATACTGATTTGTGTGACCACAGTACACATTTACACTGTATGATGGTCACCCTAGATGTCTCTGAGTCCAGAGAAGTCAATGTCGTTTCTGGGTATTGTTAACATAAGGCTTCTTTTTTGCACAGTAAAGTTTTAAGTGGTATTTGTGAATGTGACAAAGGTTTGCCAAAGTAATCCCTTGCCCATGTGGTTGAAGAATGATAGTTTGTAATGCCTTGTTATCCACACCAATGACAAGTGGTCAGTGAAGATGAATGACTGGAGAAAATAACTAATTAAATAATTTAAATATTTACAATTTTTGAGAGTAAAGGCTTCTACTTGTGTATTTCTCACCAATCTTACCTGTTGTTAAGTGATTCCTTAGTTCAGTGTGGCATGTATGAAACCTTCCAGGGCAGAGCACAGCTCACCCCTCTGTGTGAAGATTAATAGGATTAAGGTTTGTGTGTGTGTCTGAAGACACGTGTGTGGGATTACAGAAGTTCAATGGGTCTGTAGGTTAGTGTGTCAGTCTACCACTGAGTCACTAGGTTTCCACTAAATGTCTTTCCATTATTTACACAAACATACCTTTAATCCTCAGAGAGAGAGAGTGTGTGTCTTGGTTAACATATGTGTTGGGGACTCTCCATTAACATTAACATTAACTCCATTAACCTACACCTAACTTTAACCATAACCTCAGTATAGTACAGCAAATCTTTTTCTTTATTTGGTTTTTCAAAAGAAAGCTGGTTACGTGTAGGTGTAGCATGAATAAGCTTCTGTAATCATTATGTTAATGGAGAGTCCCCAAAACATATGTTTACCAAGACACACACTCTCTCTCTCTGAGGATTAACCAAATTACTGGTATTGGTAATTAATTAAATAATCATTATTCTCTCAGGTTATTAAGCTTCAGTACCAGGCACTTCAACAGATAGACCCTAGTGTCAGCTTCAGCCTCTTCCAATTTGTAATTGCAATCTGACTTCAAGTTTATCAATATTAGCATATGTGTAAGCATACTACTGTATTTGGAGTGCTATCAGTAAGAGTAGACTAGATAATAATGTTATCTTGTGTGTCAAGAACAAAACCTACAAACACTGTCCTGTATACAAGCTCTAAATTATGTTGAATAGGTTGATAAATTAACAAAAAAAAAAAATAGCAATCATGACAAAAATAATTTCCCATCAACAGTAACATTTGTGTTTGCATGTGATTGTTAAAGAAATAAGTTTTGTATTGTTTACTCTGTCTCTAGCTGTACACTCAGCAGTGCTCTCTTCACTAATCTCAGCTTCATCATTATTTTCAGAACGGGACTGGTTTACCTTGCTGCTCAGAGGCTACAAAAAACATCATGGTTTTGGGTTATTCAGCTATTCAGATAGACCAATTTTATAAGTACTTTAATATTTTCCAATTTCACTCCCATGTATTGTTGCGATATGCTACTTAAGAATCCTGCAATAGACAGGGTATATGGACCTTACCAAACGCAACAATTTCAGAGAGTGCACTTCTTCAGTTCGCAGATCTTCTCCAATAGTGTATAGCTGCCCACATAGGGACTGTGGCATCAGGTATAGAATGTGCAACATGAACTTAGAGATGTTAAGAGAAGTTAAAATTAACTGGATGTTATTTTTTTTCCCCCCTGACCATCCCAAAAGTGCAGGAATGGATGTTTATTAGCAAATGAACTGACAGTATACATGAATTATCTCAAGTCAAAGTAAATGTAAGAAACATTGTGTGTTTTTTATAAACACATTTTCCATACTTTCCTAGCTTCTGATTTGGGGTTGTATATATTTTGTAAACTTATCCTCAAGGTCTTAGTATTTGTTATTATATGTGAGCTTAGCATCAAATTGCTTGTTAGTATCTTTGCATTAGTAGTATTCGTTTCTGGTCTGACTGTTAATGAATACTTATAGATCTTGCAGAGTATTAAAGGTTCTCATGATATAAGTACTCTATAAGTACTATAAATACTTATAGAGTACTTGCAGCATGATACCTTTAACTGTTAACACATTGTATAAGTCTCTCTGGATAATAAGACTCATTGTAAATGTAAATTCTGTGATTCTTCAAGGCTCTTGATGTGTTATTCTTGCACTCAACAGCCATGGATTGAAGCAGCTGACCAAGGATATGAAAATAAACATTTCACCAACACAAAGCAAGTGAAGAAAATAAAAGGATGTCTAAATGGTTCCTGTTTACAGATTTCACTGTCTGTAATGCCATTAGGAAAAATAAGATCTGCAAGACCAAGAAAACTCTCAAAGAGAGCAATTCATAGACTGGTCAGGTACAGAAAGCAAAACCCTTGTATCACTACCAAGACTGGTACAAGTGTAGCGATTCACCAGTCAGCTGTGCAGTATTGCTTGTACATGAATGCAGGCACCATCAGAAGAAGCCTTTCTTTTAATCTCATTTAATAAAAAATCAACATTTGAAATATGCAATACAATACTTACAGTGGTGCATGAAAGTTTGTGAACCCTTTAGAATTTTCTATATTTCTGCATAAATATGACTTAAAACATTATCCGATTTTCACACAAGTCCTAAAAGAAGATAAAGAGAACCCAGTTAAAACAAATGAGACAAACAATATTATACTGGTCATTTATTTGTTCATGGAGTCATGTTCATGAGTCTACCATCAGCAGAACACTGAAACAACAATGGTGTGGCATGGCTGGGTTGCAAGGAGAAAGAAAATGATCTCCAAAAAGAACATTGCTGCTCGTCGGCAGTTTGCTAAACATCACGTGGACAAGTCAGAAGACTATTGGAAGAATGTTTTGTGGACGGATGAGACCAAAATAGAACTTTTTGGTTTAAAAGAAAAGCGTTATGTTTGGAGAAAGGAAAACACTGCATTCCAGCTTAAGAACCTTATCCCATCTGTGAAACATGGTGGTGGTAGTATCATGGTTTAGGCCTGTTTTGCTGCATCTGGGCCAGGAGAGCTTGAAATCATTGATGGATCAATGAATTCTGAATTATATCAGAGAATTCTAAAGGAAAATGGCAGGACATCTGTCCATGAACTGAATCTCAAGAGAAGGTGGGTCATGCAGCAAGACAAGTGCAGCAAGACATGTACAGTCAAAGTACATGTATGGAGCACTGTGTTTTTTATATTTGCATAGTATCCCAACTTTTTCTGATTTGGGGTTGTAGTTGCAAAGAAACCTTTCTGTTTTTTGTTTGTAAATTATTACATGTTCACCAGACTTATGTAAGCCCACCAGATAAATAGCACAGTAGCAGGGACCTGTATGATCCAATATACCTGTCCAGTAGCACCATGCAAGTGTTCCAGGATAGAGTCCATCTGGCTCAGTTACTCAACTCTTGTGTGAGTAGTTTGATAACCCCTGTGAGATCTGCTCCCGGCAGCTATCCAAGAAACGTGTCCTGTAAGTTGATGTGAATTGCTTTCTGCAGCACCAGGAGTACAGAACACAATGATATTAGTGCTACATAGACAATTCAGAAACTCTAGCTACATAAAATCCCTTTTCTACTTGGCAATATAGATTTCGCTGTCTGTTAGGATTTTCCTCCTACATTACAGACATGTCTTAGGTCAACCGGGATTTCTAAAGTGTCCCAGTGTGTGTGTGTGTGTGTGTGTGTGTGTGTGTGTGTGTGTGTGTGTGTGTGTGTGTGTGTGTGTGTGTGAGAGAGAGAGAGAGAGTTACAATAATATTACGTCCAGGGTGGCACAATGGCTCAATGAGTAGCACTGTCATTTCACAGCAAGAAGATCTTGGATTTGATCCCAGATGAAGTAGTCTGGGTCCTTACTGTGAGTAATTTGCATGTATTCCCCGTGTCCACATGGGTTTACTCCGGGTACTCCAACAGTTCCCGCAGTCCAAAGACATGTGCGACAATTGCCCCTAGTGTGTGAGTGTGTGTACCCTATGATGGATTTGCGGCCTGTCAGGGTTGTTCCTTTCTTGCACCCTGTGCTGCCAGCCAGGCACCAGTTTCCTGCGACCCTGATAAGGATTAAGCAGATGAGAAAATGAATGAATGAATGAATGAATGAATGAATGAATATCACATCCATGGAAAGTCATTCCATAATGATAGAATTACATAAGTGTGCATGTGCCCTGCAATAGATTGGCTTTCTGCTCCCAGGTGGTTCCCAATTTGCAGGCAGATATACAACCTGGACCATGGTCTGCCAGACCATCTCAGGTTCATTAAATCCACCACCAACCTTCACAGTGCAAGCCAAACCTGCGATTTCAAAACAGGGTAACAGAACCTAAGGAGACCATTGTATGCCAATAGAATGTCATTTGCAAATTAGCCACAAGTTTTGTATTTTTTATGTATTTTGATGTTTTCCTTTTTGATGCACATTTCACACAATATTGATATTTTGCAGAGTGTTGTGTGATATTTCTGTCTGGTTTTATGCCAGATTCATCTAGGTATAGCACAAACTATAGGCACAACGATGAGACACAGCTATGGGTAGCTTTTTTGTTCAGGGGTTATGCATACAACAAAGCAAAACCTAGTTATGTTTTTTCATTAAATACTATAGCTCAACAGTAATGGCTATGATCAAATCCCACTTAAAGATTCAATATCAGGCCTTTGATCTTATGGATTTCTATTTATTCAGTGGGTTTATGGTTTGACAGAAAAAAATGCTGAATGTTTACTTGACAAATATATACACTCCACAATTCAGGTGTTTGCTCAAGCAAACACGCTCTTTGCCTTTCAGACATTATTGATTTTAAGTCTCCAAAATCAATAACAGGGCATATACAGATATAAAGTTGGCAATCAATTAGTATGAATTTTTGATAATGTATTTTTTATATTGTAAATTATTACTGAAAAATATTTTGTAACCACCCCCAAAAAACCCAACCAAATAAAATAACCATATGCTTTAATAGGGAAAATATTTTATTCTTTATATAAAAGAACATTCAATAAAATCACAGTTTTTTTTAAATATGACAACTTACAAAAATAGGACTTGTTACAAAATTACAGTGATCAGCCATAACATTAAAACCAATTACTGATCAGTTAACAACAATTACAATGTGACGCTCTGGGCAATGTTCTGCTAGGAAACCTTGGGTCCTGGCACCTGCCTGAACACTGTAGCAGTCCAAGCACACCCCTTCATGGCAATGGTATTCCTTAGCAGCAATTGCCTTTTTCAGCAGGATAATGCACCCTAGTACACTGCAAAAATTGTTCCAGAATGGTATGAGGAACATAACAAAGATATGCTGGACAAACAAGTCTGATCTATGGAGTCCCCACCTCACAAATTACAGTATTTAAAGGATCTGCTGCTAAAGTCTTGGTGCCAGATATATCAGGACAACTTCAGGGCTCTTGTGGAGATCCATGTCTCGATGGGTAAGAGCCTTGGTGGCACAAGGGCATAACAATTTCAGGCATGCAGGTGGTTTTAATGTTATGGCTAATGGGAATACACTAATGACATTAAAATGAATGATATATTTGAGAACTTACAGCATGAGCATTTGGACATGTTACATAATTCACTTATATAACTAAAGGAGATGAAAAACAAACATGGCATACAAAGAAGTCAGACTTGTGTACCTTAAAAATAATCAATTTTACTTGGTGGATTTAAACCACCAAATTTGTGGCTGTATGTAACACATGGTCTATTCCTAGAGCTCCTACATGCATGCAGCTCTAGGGTAATAAAATTCTGTCCTTGGAAAGACTTTGTTCTCTTCCTGTGACCCTGACAGTGTAATCAATAGAAGTGTAAACATGGAAAATGAAGCAAGCTATGATGATATAGCCAAAAAACAGATGCAATCAAATACAATGCTAATTTATTTCAGCAAAGGACATGCTTTAAAAAGGAATAAAAAACTTTTGGCAGCCTTGTTGGTGGAATCTCTGTCTACCAGCGTTGGTTTTTGCATACATTCTGTATGTTTTGTATTGTTCACAAGTAAGGAAAGCATCTAACCAACAGTAACATGTCTAAAGAAAATGTCTTAAGTTAATATGCTTGAACAGCAGAAGTCAAGCACACACAAATGCACACACACTCACACACACAAGTGCCATTCACCCATGCTTAACATGACTGAAACAGTACAAAGAAAGATTTGAGAACTTAAGTGACACATATCATGCTTTGTATATGCAGACTCATACATGATGTTATCATATCTGAATCTCCTGAACTTTAAAATCCAATAGCATGCAGACATCTCAGTTATGCTCATTTACCATCATGGTTTTTCAGAACGTCATTCGAGCATGTGGCAATAACTTACTGTTTACCCATCTTATTGGGAAACCAAGTAGAGGTCTGACCAGTGGCCTCAGCTGAAAACTAATCAAACAGTACAGTGAAAAGGCTGGAAGCTACATATAATCTCTAAAGTGGCACTGATTCAATTACCTTCTTACATTTATCTGTAAAATAATCTTTGCATCAAATAAAGAACAGCTTTGGTGATACTTCACTGGTTAAATCCATAAGCAATGCAAAATAATAAACTATTTTTATTGCTCTGTATAAATGATATTTAGGTGTACGTATGTGCTTTTATAATCTAAAACAGTATTTCAGAAACCTTTATAGTAAAAGTGCCTGTCTGCAATGTGTACTTTTGTTTCTTTTTACGTGCACCCGCAGGCCTCCACAATCATATCAGGGACATCAGTTTTCACAATGCTATGCTGGGAATTGAAATAGACCATGGAAAGGGGACGTCTCTGGATGGGCACACAACAGGATGAGACAGCCGTGTGAATGCCGTTAGCCTTCAGCTGACTGAACACGGTGGTATGGAAAGAGGAGGCAATGCCTGGTGAACCAGCCAGATGTTGCGGGCACTGGCCAATGCAGTAGTTCATGTGGTAACCCTCGGGTGCGATGATCCAATCCTGCCACTGGATGTCCCGGAACTTAATGTAGAAGTCCTTCTTGCAGCAGAAACTGATGTCATCACCACAGCGCAGTGAGCGCTTGGACAGCGTGTGCTTAGAGTCCTCATCGCGGAGACGTACCTGTGCAATAAGGTAGGGTTGCTGGGAGGACTCGCCCCCACTGTGACTGCACAGGTTTTGGCTTCCTTCTACACACTGGACTTCCAGCTGTAGGTGCTCCTGCCCACCATCTAGGAAGGCCTGCAATGTGCTGGTTATGGGAAACGTCTGCCAACCTCCTCTAGCAACTTCAATGTTGCGCTGGAGCAGCAAGGTGCGGTTGCCACTGTCTCTGTCTGATAGGTAGACTTGGGCAGAAACACGGCTGGTCAGAAGGGGACCACTGGCTGGTCGTACATACAGCCATAGGGAGGACTGAAGCACTTGAATGCTCTGACCCTGTTCTTGCAGGAACTGGAAGGATAAGGTCGAGTTGATATCATTGGAGTCCATGATGTCTACAAAGAGATTAACAAATGACTTTTTAGAAAACAAGATAGGTGAAATATGTGTGAACATGAGGGTGACCAATAGGAAAAGTTGGATGAGAGAAAGGGAAACATGTCTTCAGTCAAAGGGAAGCAAAACAATTACATAGACACATTTAGTTTGTTACGTATGTTTACATACACACCTACACAAAATAGCTTATATTTGAGCCTTTCTAGACATACAATACATGAGCACTGAAGGTTACATGTGGAAAGGCAAAAAATTTGGATATTCATTAATTATTAGTTTGATTTAGTACTAGAAACGTTCTTGTGTATTAACTGATTTTAATACAACTTGTAAAATAACGTAAAATAAACTACAGTAGTACCTCGGTTCTCATCATTAATTTGTTCCAGAATTCTTGTCGAGAACTAAAAATAACGACTACTGAGCACATTTTTTCATAAGGAATAATGTAAATTGAATTAATCCGTTCCAGATCCCTAGAAAATAAACACTGTATAAGGCATTATATGCATTAATGGAGTTGTATTGTACAGGTGCTCCCTGATTTACGAAGTGAAATCCATCATAACTTAAATGTAATATAAACTGAGGAGTTTAACGAGTGGTAGAGTGACATACACTGTATAATAGCAGAGCGTATGCTAAATAAGTTCATGTTTAAAACACTTACATTAACCTATAGTTGGCTGAAATGAGTTGCGTGGGTTGACTCATACAAGTTTAAGCAAGTGTGCCAAGTACCAAGCAAACGACGAGTCAAAATGGTTGAGAACCAAATTTGACGAGTTCTGAGGTGGTTGAGAACCGAGTTACCACTGTATATGGTAATTAACTGATAGCACATAAATATGGCAGCAAAATAGCAGGTGATTCAATACCCAAGTTATTCACACTCCTTATGGCACGTTCTACACTACTTTTAATTTAATTTTACAGGGCCCCAGGACATTACATTTAACTGTGCAAGCACTTACAATAACTGTATTTATTTATATCTGTTGTTCCTTTATTGTTCTTATCTAGAATTACAATGTTACACTTGTAGTAAATCACATATACACCTTTTCAAACTGCTCTTTGCAGATTCAAGTTTTGCCCTTTTCATGAAGGGATTAATAGGTGCCAACGATTAGAATGATTCGTTTTAAAGAGTGGCATAAACTCAGGTATAGATGTCAATCACAGACCCCTGATAGTTTAAGCTCGATTTGGAACCCCCATTTACTAAGGGTCATCCAGATTACCCCTACCGATCTTTATACCAACCATGTTAAGATGCTGATTGATACACTGTAAAAACACCTGTAAAATGTACATTGAAAGGCTGTTAAACAGCATAAAAAAGGTAAACTGTAAATGATGTAAAAGAACCTCAAAACTCTGCATATATGACAATCCAAAACTGTTGTCTTTCACAGTATAACATTGCGTAACTAATAACTATACCAT
Organism: Ancistrus triradiatus; assembly: GCA_025084515.1. Classification (NCBI taxonomy): domain Eukaryota; kingdom Metazoa; phylum Chordata; class Actinopteri; order Siluriformes; family Loricariidae; genus Ancistrus; species Ancistrus triradiatus. The sequence continues at coordinate 82,328 of JAJAGP010003123.1, forward strand.
AGCTCATAAGCTTATGTAATAATTTGAGCCTTCACAAGTAAGGATGAAATACGGTATTTGATAAACATATGTTTACCTTCAATTTTACAGGCCCTCTTAGCCTACAACTTCCTCACTATCTTAGCCTACACAAACAGGTTTGACTTCTATATCTGCAAAAACATATATTTGTCACTGATATTGGTGTTTTATTAATATTTGCTACAGTAATTGCATTGAGTTTGTTTATTAGATTATTTGTTTATTTAATATCGCATCAGCATCAATGGCTATTCGTGACAGCAGCAAGGTGAGAAATGATTCAAAAATGTATCCCAGCTTTCTTAGGTTGCCAGAAACGTATTACGTAGCTAAAGTTTAGGATTTGTTAGAGGAGTTGGAGGATTTCTATTAGCTGCAGAAATGAACAGGTTCTGTAAATGCACTGCTCTTACCCGTGTCTGCAAAACTCACTATCTCGTAGGCCTGGTCTCTTGCAGGTGTGTTGGCCAGGTTGCTCTCCAGCTCGAGCGTACCGTCTGCCCTGACCCGGCCCGCCTGCAGCTTGCGCAGAGCAGTGGCGAGCGCTGCACGGGGTAAAGGCTGCGTGATGTTCGGTCTCTCCCGCAGGTGAAGCTTGCTCAGGATCTGCTTTTTGGCCAACTCAATGAGGAACTGCTCCTCCAAGCCCTTGTCCTTCCTCGGATCGCTGCAGGTCGCGCAGCCGCCGGTCACCGCTCCCATGCTTTCACTCACCAGTAGACACAGCAGCAGGAGCGCGGAAAGGAGCGTGGATGCGACCCACCTGTCGTTCAACAGACAGGTGGTTGAAGGAAGAGTAGAGTTTGGGGCAGACATTGAGTGCACTTTGCGTCTTCCTAACTTCGCTCTCTTAAGCAGTCACAGAGTTGAGCACTGGAAAAGCGCAAGAAGCGATGATGCTGACAACCCGGTGTCTCTGGCCGCCTGAAGCGCACGGACTGCAGGTCGACTTGTGACAGAGGCAGGACAAAACTGGAGTAATCCACCAAAAGTTATGACACGGTCAAGGGGCGTACCGATGATCACATCACACATGCACACAGGGAAAGCGGCATATGCTACCAGTACGAGGTGCAATCACCTCCCTAGACACTGCACTTTTAAATAAACTGCCAGTGTGGAAAAAGTTCTGTAACTACAAGCAGGTAAACACAGTACGTGCCGTATAGCCACATAGAAAACCCAACACTTGCCCCGAGGCAGCGCATCACTGGCAGCATGAGAGCTAAGTCCAGCTCTCCTGATCTTTATCCCAGTGACCTCCATCCTGCCACATATCCAAACCAAACACTGAACTTCAGTAAAGCATGCTGCAACACGTGCTGTGAATATGATGCAACCTAGGCTACTCACCTCCATGGGAAAGTATAGAGCTAATCTAACGATTTTCAGTGTCGAGAAATGGAGGTCATGCCAGTTTATTTATAGAACGCTCTAAGGTGCACGCTGTCCATTCA